>CAJQZN010040044.1:30478-73054 GCA_907164685.1 Colias eurytheme
GCTAATCTTAAGTTTATGTTCTCACCTACCTTTAGCCGTAACATATACATATAATATGACAGCTTACTATATAAATACACGAATCAAATATTGTTTATAAAAATACTGTGAAGAAAATGTTTACAGATACGAAGTTTTCCGGGCTTACCTACGTTCTAGCATAAATTTGAAAGTTTATGTTTGTATGCGAATATCATCAGATCGATCTGAATTTATTCGTATATTGAATACAGTTTGTTATCGGTACATGGGAGGGGCTGTTAACTTGTAGGTACCCTTTTGTGAATCATCGTTTGAAACCCTATTTCAGGCACCAGTCTCTCACAATACGAAATTTAACGTTTCCGATGTATTAGCTAGTAATGTAACGAAAAGACGAATAGAGCTATATTTTGTTATTATATTTCCTAGTTAGGTATATGTGATGAATCCTAGAGTAACATACCTACCAACAAATCACTACATAGTATAAAACAAAGTCGCTTTCTCTGTCCCTATGTCCCTTTGTATGCTTAAGTCTTTAAAACTACGCAACGGATTTTAATGCGGTTTTTTTAATAGATATAGTGATCTAACTATCTAAGAGAGAGGTTTTACTATATAATTTATTAGGTATTAGCCAAAACGGGCGAAGCCACGGGCGGTAAGCTAGTATAAAATAATTATAATCCCAATAAACTGCATATAAGGTAAATAACATACTTTATCTAAAGATACGAAGGTTAAACTGTAATACCAGAAGCTTGATAAGAAGAGCACAAGTCAGCTTACCAGAGCAGTGAAGCCGCCAAAATGCATTGCATTTTTCCGCAACCTGACTTTATGTTGTCAAGACGGAGAACTATACCGGGTGTAATCGTTAAGTGGGAGCGTTTCATAGTAACTAAGCTGCATTTTTGGATGTTTCTCGTTTTAATTTTCAAAGTTATTATTGTCATTTTACTCATTAGGTACAGCACTTTCAATATCAGTTTAAAGTTTTTTGATATCTGTAATAGTTACGGAATAATCGCCTGTGCACACTTAACGATTACACCCTGTATAGACAAGCTATATAGATAGTGGTGTAGGTATTCGAATTTATGTGAGCTGTCGCTTGTGATATTGTCTTTTAGGTCAGGTGTATGCTAATTTCTTAAGTACCTATATCGATACATTTTTCGGTATATTTTTAAAGACATTGTGAAAAAGTAGAGCAATGCTATTGAGCAATGTGACATGAGCTTTTAACACAATTTATGAAATGAGATCTATATAATAAATCCTCTTTTTCATAGGTGAATGCATGCATGTTCTTTAATTTGGCCTCGCTTTTTCACAATTTTCATCCACCTTTCCTTCCATAATGGTTTCCACTAAATTGTTATGTGAATTGAAATTGTTATTGTTATGTGAAAAAAATGACCATTCATCGTCGCTCTGCTTTTTAAATTAATTTTGAATAATGTAAAGTACTAATACAAGAAAATATATAACCATATACTTATGGCCATGATAAGTTAAAAGATTGACAAAATCACTCCCAAAATTACTAATCTTAAAAATATGACGCTAACCACATTCATTATTCATTAATTCCTTCATTCACGTATAAAACGAATTCTATACAAATTTTAAAGATATTACGGACCTGATTTTTAAATCTGAAATACTTTAATACCAAGTCTCAGCTTAGCGGGTCTCCAGGGAAGCTCTAGGAATGCTGTAGGAATTAGGAATAGAATTTCTGCCCCAGGAGAAATCGCGACTTCATAAGATGTATTAAACTTGTAACCTTTGAGAATGTAACTTATCGTGTAGGTAGTTTAAATCCTATTTTATAAAATACTAGCGGTCCGCCCCGGCTTCGCCCGTGGTACATGTTTACGTTTTCTCTACATAAGAACCATCCTCGTACTCCAAGGAATATAAGTAATAAAAAAAGAATTATCGAAATCGGTTCAGCCGTTCTCGAGTTATGCGCTTACCAACACATTTTGCGATTCATTTTTATATATAAGATTTGTTGGATTTTGGAAAATGTTAATTCTTACAAAAGTATAAGCCAATTGTTTAATCAAACTGTGTAATCAGGTGTTATAACACAAATCTTAAAAGTTTGACGTATACTTACTTAAAACTAAACTGCTAAAATATTGTTTTATTGAAATGCTTTAAATTAATTAGTATATGAATATCTATATACTAATATTATAAAGCTGAAGAGTTTGTTTGTTTGAACGCGCTAATCCCAGGAACTACTGTTCCGATTTGAAAAATTATTTCGGTGTTAGATAGCCCATTTATCGAGGAAGGCTATCTATATATATAAAACTCAAAGGTGACTGATATAGTGATCTATCAACGCACAGCCCAAACCACTGGACATATCGGGCTGAAATTTGGCATGCAGATTGCAGGTAGATGTTAGGACGTAGGCATTGCGGGAACGGGGAAAAACGGGGATGCACGTACAAAGTCATGGGCGGAAGCTAGTAGACTATAAATCATCACGCTAAGACCAACAGGAGCGGAGTAATGCGGGTAAAACCGCAGAGCACAGCTAGTCTTTAATAAGAAAATTGCCAATATCAGAAAGCTCTAATTGCTTGTAATGTCTTCTTAATTGATATTGAATAGGAAACTGCGCAGTGTTCAAATAATACTACGTTTTGAATTAGATGCTGTTATTATTCGATATCTTGACATGTTAATTATGGTGTATTTGGTGTATTGAGAAGACAAAGAGAAGACATTTCAGGATACAGTATTGCTTTGTTTGGTTTAGTCGTTCTCTCTTTTTAACCTCGTTATTTTGTTTTTTTTTTTGCAATAAATAGGTTAGATTCTAATTTGCTCTTAGTAGAGCTTATTTTAGTTCCGCAGTGCATTTTAGTTATAGTTAACTAAAATGCACTGCGGAGCGGAGTGCGGACACTGCGGGTAAAACCGCGGGGCGTAGCTAGTAACTTTTATAATGAGTTGAGAAAATATTGTAAAAAATATAGCATATTAATTTGATTGAAAGTCAACTGGCTCGTTGGTCTAGGGGTATGATTCTCGCTTTGGGTGCGAGAGGTCCCGGGTTCAAATCCCGGACGAGCCCGGATATGCTTTTTGTGTCAATTTTATAACAGAAATTAATTCTGAATATTGTAACAGAGAATTTTAGGAGGCTGCGTTTTGATCATTATATTTTCTCATGGCTAATACAACAATAATAGTTCCGGACTCATTTTACACTTTTGCAAGTGACGCTTAGTGGTCAAGGTTAAAATAGAGCCTTATAAATATTTTAATTGACTGACCTGTCTTAGAAAATAGCATATAAGATAAACCCAACCTGACTTGTCGTATAAAATCACTACATAGTATAAAACAAAGTCGCTTTCCCTGTCCCTATGTCCCTATGTCCCTTTGTACGCTTAAATCTTTGAAACTACGCAACGGATTTTGATGCGGTTTTTTTTAATAGATAGAGTGATTCAAGAGGAAGGTTTATATGTATAATAACATCCATTAAATAGTGGAGAAGTACTGTTATTTTTGAGGTTTCTAATGTGATGTCGTAAAAAATTACATTGTTTCCGCTTATATTGCAAACGCAGGCTGAACCCTACGAGTTTTATCAAAATAATGTACAAAGTGTTATACACATTGAAAAGGTCTACAGAAAAGTCCGCGATGGTATATGTCTATCTCTTATGGATAACCCACAATAACATTTTTTTGTCATTTACTTTTTACGACAAATAATAGCTAATTTTCGAAGCGATTTTCACCAATACAGCATTAATCCTTAACCAATTAAATACCTTGAATACATTGTTCATTTAATATAGATCTATATGGCACTTTACACCATATGATTTAAGTGAATATTTTCGAAGATATAACAGATTTAAAAATTGCGGGACGTAGCGTTTGCGGCGGTACCGGCCGGCCGGGCCGCTATGTTTTTATATACAACGTTCACAGTTTTTCTGTAGTGTATTTAGTATCAGCATTGCACCCGTGCGAAGCCGGGGCGGGTCGCTAGTCTTATATATAAAATTCTCGTGTCACAATGTTAGTCTGCATACTCCTCCGAAACGGGTGGACCGATTCTCATGAAATTTTCTGTGCATATCGGGTAAGTCTGAGAATCGGCCAACATCTATTTTTCATATGTACCACGGGCGAAGCCGGGGCGGACCGCTAGTAATATAATATAATATAGGTAAACCCAAATATTAATATTATTTAAGAATTCAGCAAACAAAATTATTAAAGTATTATTATAATTAATTATTAAGGAAGTATCTAATTCTTGTAAATTCAAAACCACTGTGTTTAATTGAAACAGAAATTTTAATCAACAAAACTTTAGGCGTTTTTAAACGAAACTCAGCGTTTTCTAAAAAAAATAATCATAACTTTAATAAAGCTCATGTAGCCGTACTAACATATTTTTACATCACACATTTTTCATGTACGTAAGCCATGGTATTTGTCTCAGAGAAAAGTGTTTTATTAGTAGTGAAGCGAAGCGCTATGATGTAGATAGTTCGATTTATAATTTTACGGTTTAGTCATAAAAAAATCACACTTATTTGAAAGAATAACAAAAGTCCACGAAGGAACACAAACATTCATGATTATAATATTTTATGATTAGTAGATTTCCTTCTGCAAAATTATTTAGTAATCGGTTTCATTTAACTGCTTATAATTATTGCTCTACCATAAAACGCTCATGTACAATCAGCCTAAAGACCACAAGGGCCATTTAAGGAACGGCTGCTGGCGACCGCAAGGAAATTCCGTAATGGTTTGCGGCCATGTGCCCTTCAAGATGGAATTTCGCCCTTGTGGCGTTCCGTAGATCGAACTGGCGGAAATTTATTTCAGAAAATAAGTCTAAATGATAATAAATAAATGATATACTACTCCAGAATATCTTTGTAGATTTAGAAAAGATCTTTCTTCCCGCGCACTACAGACACCTGGAACAAACTCTCTCATGCGGCTTTTCCAAACGGCTACGAACTGGGGACCTTCAAGAAGAGAGCATATTCCTACCTGAAAGGCCGGCAACATACTCACAATGTCTCTGGCACTGTGCGTACATATGGGCGACGTGGAGCACTTAGGTGACGCGTCTGCTCTGTTGCCTCCTATTGCATAAAAAAAAAGAAATAATACTTACCTACTGAGTACTGAGGTAGAGTTACATTTCCTTAATCGAAAATATTATATTAATGAAATTTGCTATACCTAGTGGTAAATGGAAAAACTATGCTTACTTAAAGAAGAGTTAGTTATTATCTTTTATACCAAGACTGATAAATGGGCTATAAAATTACAGGAAATTTTTGATAGAGTCGTAAATAATTTCTATGCATTTTTATTTTTATTAAAAAAAAAGAGTAGAAATCGACCTTAAGTGGAAATCGAGCAGAAAGTTCGCCTGATGAGGGGATCAGCGCCGCCCATGAGCATTCACAAAGCTAAAGTCAAACAAAATTAATAGATGAATTAATAAACGTTGAATGCATGCATGTGTAGTTTTATTCATTCCTGCGCTGCGCTAAAGCTTACAAAATCATTTATTAAAACCTTCCTCTTGAATAACTCTATCTATTATCGTGGTCTCCTCTGAAAATCAGTGCAGCAATACATTTTAAATAATGGTTGCTGCTTTGATGACGGGGAGTCCTTTTTGCCTCCATTGCTATCTTTTTTTTCTGTTTTGTGTGTTTATATTTTTTTACATGGTGGCCAATAAAACGCTTTCTATTTCTATTTCTATTAAAAAACCTCATCAAATTCTGTTCCTTAATTTTAAAGATACAGACACATACGGCCGAAAGCGATTTTGTTTATTCTATGTAGTGATAATACTCGTGAACAAAACTGCAGGTGAAAGCTAGTAATTGAATAGTAAATACGTAATTTGACGAGTAATATGTGAAAGGTATTTGTGATAATGTGAAATTGTATTTACAAAGTAATGTCAACCGGCTCGTTGGTCTAGGGGTATGATTTTCGCTTAGGGTGCGAGAGGTCCCGGGTTCAAATCCCGGACGAGCCCGGATATCCTTTTTTTTTGGTTTTTTTACATTGTTAACATAGATGGGGTTTTATGCTTAGTTTAATGGAAGACAAATAATGGTAGTTAATATACATATTTTACAATGGCTAATATTTAGCAGATAATTATAACTGTCTAGAAAAAAAAATGTTTATACTTTAAATAAATAATTTTATTATCTTTTTTAAATAACGAAAGACGTAATTAAATCAAAAGAAACGACATAAAACATGGTTCTTCTTACATTAAATAGAGTTTTAAATATTTCTAACCTAATTTTAGAAAATATTCTATTCCCTGTATATTCGGCATCTGAGTATCCAATTATATATTCTAGTTAGGGTTTATAACGTATTCCGTTCTGTTTTTGAGAAGGGCATATATTATTCACGAGTTTAAGAAACGTGTCAACCCTATGGGTAAGGGCTGAGGGACACATTAGACGGAAATTTTAAACTTTAGTATGCTTTGAGGTTCTTGTGGTAAAAAAGGTTGTAACAAATTTAATTTAAAAGTGTTAGGTATTAAAAAAAGCTACTGTGTTATTAAGATATTGGCTATTGCATAATATTAGGCTAGCCGTTCTCCCCGGGTTCGACTGGTCGTAAGTTCTTTTTCATAATTTAGCCAATGTGTCCAATAGAGATCTTGTGGTGTAACTAACACGACTTTCTTTTATACTACATACCCATTGATAGATCGAAAATGAACCGACATAATATTATGCTATTAGTAATTCTGGTTTAAATTGCTGCAGTTAATGAATCCGTTTCGTATCCACTGAAAATCAGTGTGAATCTAATTCCTTGTACGTGCTTCGACTTTATTATAATTCACTGAATGTTCACTTCATTTTATATTAATTGTATTTTGTGTCCATTGGCGTAATATAAATTATTTGGTACACTAAATAATAACATGACGTATGAAACGTTATAATGCTATCTCTTATTCTTTCTTTTAATCAGATGTACCCATTAGCTTTAGATGGTAACTTGTAGGCTTATACGAGACATAAAACCAAAAGAACTATTAATCCACATTTCTACGATATTTTATTAGCTATAAATTAACCTAATAATTGCTTTCTTTTCTCAGATTGATGTGTCCGTAATTACTGCTTAGGCGGGTCCACACAGAGCGAACAGCCTCGCGAATAAATGCATGAATTAGCTCGGTCGAAAATAACAGCACACGTCACTATCACAGTTTCATTATTTTTGATCGTCCACATATAAGTACCGAGCGTTTTCATTTCATATTAATATGTATTTTGTATACATTTTTGTATAAGTTTCGTTTATACGAAAGCGCGTATGCCGCCATTTTCCTCGATTAAGCCAGCTACCAGACTGTAGAGCTTCGCGCAGCAATTGCTTCACGACGCTGCTTGTTTAAATGTATCCGCCTAATGAAATGTGGCAATAGAGCGAGCAGGCTTCCGCAGAAATAGCTGCATGAGCAGCTCGGTCAGTGTGTACTTGGCAGGAAAGCGCGTGTGCCGCCAAAGAGCCTCGCGCGGAACGTTCGCGGGGCCGCTCGCTCTGTATGGACCCGCCTAACGAAATTTAGCAATCAATGCTGCGATGCGAACACAGTACCGACTTTCAGTTATTCGTAATATCATCTGAATCCAGCCTAAATGTCAGAATGCAAAATGCAATCTGCATCGCAAATTAGTCCGTCTTTGTTCTCCACATTTTTCCCGTTAATTGTATGTTTAACTTACTCTTTTATCCTTTTCGCGGGTTCATTAAGTTTTTATTTGCTCGCCGCTCTGTTTACGCGTATGAATGGTGATGTATGAAATTGTTGTTCACGTTTCATGGAATTATGAACCTTTTCAACGTGTTTCATGATTTATATAATTTAATTGAGTATTATTTCTGGTTTGTGTGATTGTGGGGATATTAATTAATGTCCTTATATATCTTAAGACCCTAAACAATTGTTAATATTCAAACTCATAATTCATAAAGATATTGTAAAAAAAATACTCTTCATTAGCTGCATATTCATTATCCTGCAAAGGAAGCTGCATAAAACCCCTATTTTCCAGTCCATATTTTTAGAATTTACGACACTGACACCGTCGTGTTCATTATTTCAGTATTTAGTTTCCACTGGACACTAATGTGTTTTTACCGTACACCTTGCGCAATTTGTCCTAATTAGGAAGGCTAATTTCGTTTAAAAATAGCTAGTGCTTTTCTTGAAATATGCTCTTCTGTTTTATGCTTGCTTCTCGTTTATAGTAAGCCTTATTTTTTAATATAGTGAACTGAATGATTAATCTCAAAATTTTATCTTAATCATGTTAATTTTTAGAATTGCAAGATATTAATTATTTTAATAATATCCCAAGTCTCGAATATGAATTAACTTCTGGAACGACTCTAAATTAAAATAACTTCAACTGAATAAAAGACGTTAAAACATTTTATCGAAATGCAATTCCTCCAATACAATAAAAACCACGAATAAAATAGCACTATCACAACCATCACTATTTTTATTTAAAACATAAAACACGTATGTTACTGCGAGAACTTTCTAGATCATTCAATTGCTGATTTCGCTCCACGCTTTACATTTTCCTTTAAATTACTCTTTTGCGAGCTTCCAGATATATAATGAGTGTTATGTACTTTGGAATGGGTTAATGCAGTGGATGTTGCCTAGAAGATGAGATCTTCTACTATAAGTAAAATAATATTATTAATATTTTAATATAAAAGTCGTAATATGTACCAACCACATGTACCAACAGTCGCTTTCTATGTCCTTGTGTCCCTATGTATGCTTAAATATTTTAAACTATACCCAACGGATTTTGATGCAGTTCTTTTTAATCGATAGAGTGATTCAATAGGAAGGTTTTAGTATATAATTTATTAGGTTTTAGGCAATGCTGGCGAAGCAGCGGGCGGAAAGCTTGTAAATTATAATATATTTAACGGAAGGGTTTTCATTGGAGTATTCCTTTTAAGATTTCAGTTGGATTCCGACAAGGAACTATAAAGCAAAAAAATCTTAAGTGACGAAGAAGCCAGAAACCTACTTATCCGAAAAGAAAATCGATCAGTGAAACAGATGTGAAATACTTTTTAAGGTCCTTACGCAGCGCGATTTTCCTTCGTACTATTTTTATACTAATACATAGTAAATTCTATCTACTTAATATCAAAATACCTATGTATTGTTACAGCTATTCAAGAGTGAAAACGGAACCAATACACAAACAGAATAGGTAACATTATATTTTAGTTACTCTTCCTCATATTATAAGATCATTATAACCCCAAATAGAAAATAAATTGAGCTCTAAAGACCGCAGTCTAGCACAAAAGTACAGCCTAAAGAAATCATAAATCCGCTGCCAACAGAAGAATAGAACTAATTCCTCAAATCCTCATACAATGGGTCTTCAAAACTGTAATAATATGAAGTACATTATGAGATGAATCTTTTCTTAGCGGACAATATGCCTGAAATTGACTTCGGACTTCGAAACAACTCGTCTATTATCCGGGGGCGTGGTGTGAGACATGATTTAGCGCGTTTATGATACCTGATAAGGACTTTTCTTTTTTGCCGCATTCTCAAGGGAAAAGTTTGAAAGTTTATGAGATAGTTTGTGAAGTGTTTCATGTGTGTTATATAATTTTGTAGGAGGGATTTGTAGAATAATAAATATTTCCCTTGTTTTAAGCAATACAATCGGATGATTGCATTGTGTTTTAGTAAGCGAAAGTAGTTGATTTTGACTGATAGTATAAGGAGTAATTCGTTTATTAACTGTTAAAAGAATTATTAAGAGAATACTGCTCAATATAAATGAAAATATATAATGAAACCCGAAATACAGAAAGTGCAAATAATAATGAAAATGAACCTTTACAGGCTCGGAGAAAATACTCGTCATCTGTAATTATTATCACATGGTTGACTGAATGTGTCGGATATTTTCCTGGAAATGGTCCAGCGCTAATTAAAAGTTATGTTTATTGTGAATAATGTTTTATGTAAAAATACAGAAAAATATACTTATGTCATACATCTTTCGATATAACAATATGAAGACACTATGTTATTGATGAAAGTAAGCTGTAAATTGTAATAAGCAAGGACTCAAATCACAATCACACTCAATCACATGGATATTATATTGGCGATATTTATAAGTATTAGGTATTCATAGTATTAAAAAAGTCACTTCTATCCGTCTGCCTATAAGTTTAGATTTTTTTAAATATAGTGGTTCAAGAGGAAGGTTGGAATTGCATATTTGTAAATTTTTTTGACAATGCGGACAGACGCCGGCGCGGGATGATGGTTAGGTAGGTATAGTAGGCATGTAATAAATATCGTTATATGAAAAAAAAAAATAGAAATCGCTGCATCTTATGACTTAGACCACACATAAAGGTCAGAAGTTGAAGAAGTGTTCCCGCTTTATGACACAATAGTACCCAGCACTGCACTGGCACATTTCCACTGCAGTGTACACGATGTTTTATCGGGTACGACTTGTCGGAACGACATTGAATTATAATTTGTATGGAAAATGTTTGAAGAAAATATTCATTTTATATTTATTAGTATATTAAATGTTTGAATGTATGTTGATTGCGTTATTGTTAATGATTATGAAAAATCACATGATTTAGTAATACAAATACATAATTTTAAACACTATAATTTATTCATTACTTCGTATTTTTAACGTTTCAACTACACTACAAACCTGACAATGCTGCTTTTGCACAAAACCCCAAAGCAGCATAATATTGAATAAGGTAAGTACCTAATAAGTATATTTTTATATAATAATAATAATTATATAGGTATAAATTATAATTAAAATAACTCCAATAAAATAGGTTTAACTTTTAATATTGACATCGACAATAAAATAAATAGAAGTTAAATAAAAATATCCATGATATTATAAAAGTAGGATTAACTTAAATGATACCGCTATCATTCAAATTTCGTCACAGTTATAAAAGAATTAAGTCATAAATTTATTTGAACGCAAATTATTAGTGAAAGGTAGCTGTTCTTGTTTAATAAAATATAATTTCAGACATTTGCCAAGCGGCTCGTTGGTCTAGGGGTATGATTTTCGCTTAGGGTGCGAGAGGTCCCGGGTTCAAATCCCGGACGAGCCCGCAAACACTTTTTGTTTTTTTTAAGCTATTGCATAGCTTCTATCGCGGGCCTTGAACGCGGGGACCGAATCGAGAAATTCCGTAACGAAAAAACCTCACGCTCCCCACTCCGACGGGCTCGGAGGTGTGGCTTGAAGGCATGCTATGCAATAGCTTTACCGCGGCAGTCCCCGAGTGCCACACGTTTTTTTTTATTTATATGTGTAAATAACTAAATATTATAAACGAGAAGTAGTTTTTATAATATAAGTCACTCTTCAATAAAATAGATGTAATATAATTTAATTAATATAATATTATGTTCTATAATACTAGTAGTAATTGTTATAGTATGCATACATATTATTGTATATATGGTATAAATAAGGTAAGCTATATAAATTTTAGATTTTAGTCTACTCAAAATAGTCATAATAATGGTTTTCAATTTTCATGTACAATTAAATTACTACATAAATCTAATGCAAGCTAGCAGGTATGCATACCTTCAGAGTTATACCCTAACACTACTCTGTACGATACTTTTCGTTACTCAGAAAATAAGTAACGTCTGGCGGCCCTGGGCTCTTACTCTATAATGTATGTAAGGTCATTAATTATTATTCGTACATTTTTTGAAATATAAATATTGCAAAAGTAGACATAATATGTTTCCAAGAAATAATTCAATTAGCATAGCAAATTTAACTTAGCTCGAACTAAGCACTAAGTTAAATTAGTCCCTAAGCATCAATCACTTAGAAGTGTATCAATCTCGGAATCGTTCATTTGCAAAATTGATTTGTTTTACAGCATTTTTCCGGGAACGCTAGCTTTTGTATAATTCTTCCCGGAACGTTTGTGGTCGGTTGAATTTTTTATTACATGACACTTTATTTGTTATTGTGCGAGCATTTAATGTAATTTATTTATACCTATGGGAAAGATTTAAGAGTAGAAAAAATTCACGATCCTCACGATCATTTTCTTCATGGATGCTTAAAAAACAGTCGAATGATTATTATATTTACGGTTCAAATTAACATAGACTTTTTGACTATGTTTTGATTCCCATAGAAGGAGAATTTTACACCGAGTAGTACATACCTAATTACAGTAGATTGAAACCACTACTACGCTTTCAATTATTAGTTCATTTGAATATAAATACCGTGAAAAACTTTACTAACTAGCAGTTAGCAGATAATTTTTACATCAAAATGCGTCACACGTGAAATACACAACAGCTTCCCTAGTCAAGTGGCTTTCTGTTAGCGTAGCGTTCAATAGAATAGACTACGAATGTATGAGATTGACGTAGGCTGTAGATAAACGTATCTACAGGTTACGTCAATCTCATACATTCGTAGTCTATTCTATTGAACGCTACGCTAACAGAAAGCCACTTGACTGGGGGGCAGGAGAGATAACCTAACCTCTACATTTTTTTATGTCGGTTAAAAATGCAATAAGAACTCTTTGATTGCATTTAAATTTTACCCAGTCGTTTGAATAAAGGTAATTCCTATTTAAGTTCGTAGTGACATAATTCCCAATGCTGTTAAAATTTGCATGACTGAAAGGTACAATGTGTTGATACTGTATAATTAATTTGTGTTATCTTTGAATACGTATGAAATAAATTTCAGTTCAGGAAGGACTATTGTACTGTTTTAAAACAATTATTATGATTTAGCTTTGGGTAATATTTAAGAAAAATATAGGCTGACAATATTGCAAAGGTTGTACTAAACTTTTTAAGCAGAAATGACGATTAGAAATACATAATAATCGGATATTTAAATTCTCGTGTCGCGTTGTTTTCCTCCATAACGGCTTGACCGATTCTCATGAAATTTTGTATGCACATTTAGTAGATCCAGAATCTCATGAGTTGGACTTCTATTTATCACACCAAGTGATAAGAGAAAGGCAGATAAACGTTTGTTTGTAAGAATTAAGATGAATATCCAAAAATAAAGAAGAATTGGCATGTTTTACGATCATAAGTACCAACTTAAACAAAAGAAGAAAGATCTGGCGCAGAGCCGACTTCATAACATTAAAAATATAATATTATCTAGCGCAAAAACACAATTTTACCAGAAATATGTGAAAAAATCCTGCCATTGTCGTTAATGAGATGTTTCTCATTTTCATGTACCTATCCATTTAAAATGTTAATTTACTTGAGTACTCCCGTGTTGTTGGCGTTGCAGTGTTATTTATTTTGTTCATTTTGCTGTCATATTTTAACGTATTCTTTATTTTGTTCCTAATATCTGATTGCACAAATATGAGGTGTATGTATGTGTGCGTAAGTTTCTTAATGTAAATGGCTTTGATCTAATATATCTATACATCTATACAAATATTATAAAGAGGAAAGGTTTGATTTTTTGTTTGTTTGTTTGTATGAATTGAATAGGCTCCGAAACTACTTGGCAGATTTGAAAAATTCTTTCACTGTTGGAAAGCTACATCATTTCTGAGTGACATAGGCTAGGTTTTATCCCGGAAATCCCACGGGAACGGGAACTGAACGGGAACGGGAAGCCGCAGGCGGAAAGCTAGTCTAATATATTTTGGTACGGTAGCACTCACGGTTGGAGAGATATCATATTATGCAAAAAAAGAATTTGTGACCTTTGAACTCGGATAAATAAATATTATAAGGATTTTGATAAAATGCATATATAACCAAGTTCTATAAAATAACTCAAGTAGGTTATAGGTAAACTCAGCATTCGTTTAGTTACATTGAACTAATTGGCAGTAATGTGATTGATCTATTTAGAAAATAATAATTAATACATAAATAAAATTATATCAGCGCTAGGCTAACTTCCTTCTTTGAAAAATATATGTATCCAAAAGGGAAGGATCCATTCCTTTAAATACCACATATTTAATATAATAGCTATGGAAACTAATTCTAGACCAAACAAGCTCGGTCCCTTCTCGGTCCATAACCCATTAACAAATATACCGAACATTCGAACACCAATACAATTATTTAGTTTGATCGTTTCTAATAGCGATTAGGTACTAGTTCTGATTGTCCTTCGGCCATAACATGTAACTGCGATGCGGATAGCGTTTATTATTAATTATTGGTCTGGTTATTCATGGTAAGGAGTCATAATGCAGGGGAATGACCAAGCAGTTGGATGGCCTAATATAGTAGTGTTTAGGAGTGAGTGCCGTTGATTTAAGAAGCATTATAATTTTTTGGGTGCGTGTGATTTGTGATCACTAAGAATTAATGTTCAAAGTAATTAGTTATACTTACTTCGGAAAATTGGTAAAGTAAGCTGTCCTGTAAGATAAGAGGCATTCTTAGGAGACAGTGATTTGTATGAAAATATATCTGTTCTATTCCATTCATAAATTGGATAATTTATGAATACTTAATTGTTGTTTATTGCTCACACGAACGTGATAAGATTAAAATATAAGTAAGTACCTACATGAAATTCAAAACGAAGCAACGTCATCAACAAACGAATAAAAAATATTATCTATTATTTTCCCTGTTCCTTAAAATATTTAATTTAGTTTAATTTCCATACATATTCCTATGGCTTAGTACGTGCATACAGAATGAACATTCGAGTACAGTCAGGTAGAAACTTTGTATGACATAAACAGAAGTCATATTAAATTCAGGAGCGTTCCCTTTGTTGCTAGTTGGATTTCGTTCGCGATTGTACTTTTGTTCAAAGCTTATGTTAAAGTTGTTCAAATATCTTTTTGAATACGCTCCGTTTTTGTTTTTGGTGGTGTAATTTTGTTTGTGAAATTATTGTTGTGGAAGATTTGGATGTTTTTGTTCTCGATGTAACACACAGGGTAAATACAGTCATGTGAAAACAGTATGAAAATAATGAAATTATTTTAAAAGACAAATTTTATCAATTTGAATAGCATTATATTGGTCCAGGAATCTGGTAGAATATTTTAAAATAACTTTTTATAAGTGACATTTTTTAGAGCTTTAAGGAACCTTAAAAGGAATAAGTTTATCTGATACCGGATTCTATTTAATATTATGTATTTTACAGCCTTATTTATTTATGTATGGTGATTGGCGACAATCGGGACATGATAAATTGGTTAAATAGTTTTCTGTATTTAGTGGCGCTAAACATCGTCACAGGCATTATTTATATATGTAGATTGTAGAGAATATAATATTCTGGAGAGAATTTTAATGGCATCAATAAAACAAGATGTAAAAACAGAATATTATATATTTGAAATCATCACAATTTTGCATAGAAAGTTCAAACACTACCTGTACATAGTCAATTATTGTTTATGGAGTATTATTAGTTTTTATAATAATTAAAACTTGATTTTTCGTGTTTAAAAATATCGCCTGCTTACAGCACAAGAGGTTAAATAATATCTAGTTAACCGTATATTCTTAATTTTTAACATATTTTAAACAAGAAATTGCATGTATAAAGAGAGCAATATCCCAAAAAGTAATTAATAATATTTTTTAAATTACAAATACAAATAGTTAATAATTTCTGGGGAAAATATGTATAAATACTAACAATACTCCATTAAGACCACAATAAAAACATAATATTTACGAAGTTTCTAACATTTATTTACAGTTTAACATAGCAATTTGGCACTAATACTTTTATACATAACATTTATTCAAATATTATTGCAGAAGTATTTTATAAATTAAATATTGAGCTTTTATATAATACAATACTTATAAATAAGGATATACATCGATTTGTAGACGCTAGTTCTGATTAAGTAGAGTTAGTTCTTATTTCATACCCTATTTGTACGGCTTCTAATAATAAGACGACACGGAGTTAAAATATTGTATCCAATACATAATGTATTATGTAACTCAATAACCACTTATAAATAACTTTATTATACAATATTTTCAGTTAATTTTATTGCTACATCATTGATATAGTCTTGAGATCGTTTGGAAACCTTATCAGTTAGTTATCTATCTTTACAGAGCTCCTTCCCTTGTCAAGATTGTAAGATGTAAATTAAATATATAGGGACAAATAAATTGTTCATGGTTTTAATTTTGGGCCAGATATATACCTTTCAAATTGTGGAAGTAAGATTCCAATAGGTGCGGTTGTAAGAAAGGTAAAATATACCAATCTTGATTCTACAAAAGAGTAGGTAATGTATATCGGAATAATTTGACAGAATAAACGATAAATTGTTGGTATGATGTTGAGTATAGTGATACCGTAAAAAATAACCAATTAATACAATTGCAGGAACGATAAACACTAGAATAGTTTTAGGAATTGAAAATAGAAGTTAGAACAACATTGATTTATGCCGTGATCGGTCATAACAAAGTTAGTTTCTGAATTTGTCAGTTCACTGCAAAATGAATGGGTACTACAAATGCGACTATGTTTAAACAAACTATATTGTTAATATTATGTGTATAAATGTAGTAATAATTACTTTCATTTCATCATCAGCCGATGTACGTTCCCACTGCTGTGACACGAGCCTTGAGGGATTCAATTATGTGACAGAAAACGAAAATATGGAACAATATTCTAATATTAACATGTGTCATAAATCAAAGAATCAGTAGTTGTTAAATATATCATTAAACTATCTCATCCCATCATGTTATATCTCATCTTTATATTATATCTTACTAGCGACCCGCCCCGGCTTCGCACGGGTGCAATGCTGATACTAAATACACTACAGAAAAACTGTGAACGTTGTATATAAAAACATAGCCACCCGCACCGGGCGGCCGGCCGATACCGCCGCAAACGCTACGTCCCGCAATTTTTAAATCTGTAATATCTTCGGAAATATTCACTTAAATCATACGGTGTAAAGGGCCATATAGATCTATATTAAATGAACAATGTATTCAAAGTATTAAATTGGTTAAGGATTAATGCTGTATTGGTTAAAATCGCTTCGAAAATTAGCCATTATTTGTCGTAAAAAGTAAATGACAAAAAAAAGTTATTGTGGGTTATCCATAAGAGATAGACATATAACCATCGCGGACTTTTCTGTAGACCTTTTCAATGTGTATAATACTTAGTACATTATTTTGATAAAACTCGTAGGGTTCAGCCTGCGTTTGCAATTTAAGCGGAAAAAATGTAATTTTTTACGACATCACATTAGAAACCTCAAAAATAACAGTATTTCTCCACTATTTAATGGATGTTATTATACATATAAACCTTCCTCTTGAATCACTTTATCTATTAAAAAAAACCGCATCAAAATCCGTTGCGTAGTTTCAAAGATTTAAGCGTACAAAGGGACATAGGGACATAGGGACAGAGAAAGCGACTTTGTTTTATACTATGTAGTGATATATAAAATTCTCGTGTCAGAATGTTAGTCTGCATACTCCTCCGAAACGGGTGGACTAATTCTCATGAAATTTTCTGTGCATATCGGGTAAGTCTGAGAATCGGCCAACATCTATTTTTCATATGTACCACGGGCGAAGCCGGGGCGGACCGCTAGTATATGTATAAAGGGAAGATATGAACAAAAATTAAAGTACAAAAAATTATTCTATTTAAGCTAAAATCATACCTTATCAAAACACTAAAAGTCTTAATAAATTTGAACGTTGAAATAGAAAATCTGGCTTAAATGTAGTACAAAATAGCAGTACATCTGGCATCAAAATTGATGTTAATATAATATTTTCGATAAAGAAACCGACATCGTTAATAGTGTACGAAGAAGCTTGGAGTCTTGTAATTACATCACCAATGTAATGTTAAATTATAATGAGCATCGTAATACAACATGAGCAAATTTAAATCATTAATTGAGCATGTTAAAATAATATCACATTAGATTTGTCTTTCCACAGCCTTTAAGGTAAGGGAAATAAATAATTTACAAGGATTAAGACGTAGCTTAAAATAGACACAATTTTCTTGATAACGATTCGTATTTGGTTGGTAATACAGGTATTGATAATATAAAGAGTAGAATAAATGCAACTCTTTGGGTAGATAAAGGTCTAGTTGGTCATGGCTTCACTACAATGAAAAAAAGACCCAACGTTGAGTTCTGTTCTATGCTTTCGTAGTTAACAATATACATATCGACTATATTAATACTGATTCTAATACATATTGTAATTTAAAATTCATTAACCGTTATAAAAACATCGATCTAACATAAGCTTTATTTAAGAAGTTATTTACATTATTACCTCTGATATGATCAAATTATAGTTTAACATATTTACATTTTTCAAATCACGCCGTGCATTGACTTTTTATCGATAACGATACCTATAAATGTATAATTTATAATATTCCACATCATAATAACTATTTTCTAAATTACAATAGTAGCTAGCAGAGTAACGTAGCTAAATAAACATGGACGGATGTCCAAGCTAACAACGAGTAGAGATTTTATCTTTAGATACATAGAAATCACGGATTCAGTTTGAAACTGTTTAAATTTTAAAATAACTGAGGCTGAAATCCACTTGAACTACGTCACGTCTACGTACCTGGAAGTTAAAAGCTTCAGTCTAAATCCGTTATAATTTATTTAAGTAAATAACAATGAAACAAACGTAACTAAATTCTAATAAGTAACTTTAAAGAAATAAAAATATCACAACCTTAAACAAACGAAAGCTTAGATCTACAGGTTTGGCATTTCAATTGCTATTAATAATATTAATACTGATATAAGTACACGTTTAAAGCATTTATACTGACTAGAATTCAAAGTACTAATTTGATATGCTATTTCCTACCAAAAGTCTGGCCGTTAAGATCTCTAGAACGTTCGTTGTAGACGTATGTACATTTGTAAAATTTTGAGATCTAATGTGTAAAAACGACCACATAGTCCGAACGCTAGGTACTGCATTTGAGGATTTTTCGGAAGGCTTTCCTGAATTCAGGGTTGAAGATGGTGTAGATGACGGGGTTGAGGAAGGAGTTGATGTAACCAAGCCAGGTGTTGAGGATGAAGACGGTGACTCCAGGGGAGAACTGCAGGCCGAACTTGGCGCAGATGGCGTCTAACACGTTGCATGTAAAGAACGGCGTCCAGCAGAAGAGGAAAACACCTGTAAAAACGGATTTATTTTAGTTATGATGCTTTTTAAACTGTCACAATTCTGTCAATTAAAACTATGTTGAATAGGTGAAGAAATGTGAACGCAGGAGCGTTAATATCGATTAGTCTTAGATCTAGTTTCAGTTTTCGCAAAGTAAAATAAAAGCGATAATTTTATTGGGAAAAGGTTTAACACATAAACCCGTGGAATTTCGAAAAGTTTTCTATAACAAAATTAATAATGTCGAGCAAAATTTTAATTTATATTTATGAAGAATAAAGTCAGAGGTCATTAAATTGACTGTTAATTTTCTTAAGAAATTGCTCACTTTACAAGATCCTAAGATATCACAAGTTCAACAATTTGGAACAAGTATTATTTGCGAAAAGGTGTGAACTTCTTAAATTTGATATAAGTAATTTTCCTTCTTCCAAATACTTCCGAACTTGGTACAAGTTTTAACAAGTTCCCTTTAAAAATAGGTGAACCACTTAGGCGAGTTTCGAAACGTATAGAAATTCATAGAAAAACATTCCACGAAAATATTACAATTCACCGTTTTGGGATAACTTTTGAGATCTGTCAAATACTTCACCGCATTATCGGTTATTTATTTAAGTATCGAACTTTTCATTTTTACAAACGACCAAGGTCATAAAGCATACAAATTCAAATTAAACTTCGCTAACCTTTTTCGCTCAAAGAATCTTCTGTCCGACCTTTTGTCGAACTTCGCGGTGGTTTCTAATTCATTTAACTATAAGTACTTATATTTTTATCAACTTCGACAATACTTTGTGGAAAGTTTTCAAATAATTTAAATCAGATGTTGAGCCTTACCTAAGACAATAGCCAGAGTCTTGGTGGCTTTCCTTTCTTTCTTGGCTGACGACTTTTCCCGTTTCTTCTTGCTTGCCTTATTAGCCTTGTAAATAGTGAAACGGGCCGTGGAACTCGCTTTTCTTTCCTTTTTACTGTTGGTGCCGTCTCGAATGTCATAATGACTGGAGCCGAGGTCGTCGTCTGAGCGGAAAGCTATTGAGGCATTCCTAAATTGAAATGTATATTATTAACAGGTATTTGCAAGATAAAAATGGAAATGTAAAAAATGTGAGAGCTTTTTTACAAATCAGATGAATATTTTAAAATTGTTTCTTCTTCATAAATTATTATTAGCCACTGCAAAATATAAATTAACATAGTATTCGACTATAATTTAATATATCATATGTTTAACAAAGGTACCATTCTCAATTATATATATTTTTACAGCACAATACAGATTTAATTAATATCCGTCCATTGATTTAGGCGTGATAAAGTTAAAAAGTTAACTTTTGCATTTATATTGATACTATGTTAAAACCATTTAAAAGCTTCTTGTCAAAAAGAATAAATGATTGATTGTTTTTCTTTTATTATTTTCGGGATGAATACAGAATAATAGAATGAACAAATCGCATTACAATTCCGTAAAAGTCTATGACTAATATTTTTTTTTGAGTTTGAATTAGATTTACCTGGAGTCCGACTCAACTCGTTTGCCATTCTTCTTCTTCCATCTCTCACATGCTGCGACGTTCCTGATCACTGTAGCATCTCTGACAGCTGGTGATGGTGGTGGTGACACGTGTTCTCTTATCGTATCTTCTAGATTGGAAGGCACATAACCTGAATCATTGTTCCCATTTGGATCTTGAAGGGCTTGCAATTTTAGCTTTTTTCTTGAAGGCCTGGTAAAAGACGTAATTAGAGGTGTGTCAATGTTATCAATAGGATGTATTAAAACTTCATGTGTTCATCAAGTACATCGACTAATTGATTAATGGATGATATCTGATATTTTTATATAATAAATTTAACACTATACATTGCAAGACGTTCACGCAAGAATGACTGCATGATTATACATATATTCTGTAGTATTAGTATTGGCTAGTCAGTTTTCAAGTGGAATGTTAAACTTAGTCATTGAGGTCAACGCGGGAGAGCTGCGTAGTATACTAACACAATAAAAATCCTTTAGACTTTTTGTGAAAATAAATCTTTATTGAAATACCAACTCCAATAACCTTGTACAAGTAAAGTATATAAAGTAAACTAAAGAAATTTCTTGCTCAAAATGAAACTATTTCAAGACCGAAAAATTCTCGGTCTTAATCAAAATTTGTTTGGCGACAAAACAAGCAACTGTTTATAATCTATGTTGTTTTAGCGCTTTTGTAAGAAAATGGAAACTTTAATAATTATACTGGTTTCATGGGTATAAAAGAAATAGATAAACTTTTTCGGTTGGCAGCTCGAGATATAACTGGGCATCCTTTGCTATAAACCGGTTTATTACTTTGAGAAACTTTTATAGCAATGTGACAAAAATGACCTATAATCCGAAATATTTGTCCGAAATAACTGTCCAATATTTTTCTTATAAACTACCTAAACTAAGTTATAAAAAGAATGTGTTAAAAAATATATTTTGTTAGGATTATAATCGCTACCAGCACTTGCTTTACGTTAAAGATTTCAAGAGCAAAATTTGGGTGTTATCCAATTTATTATTGCTCGCCTGTTGTCGAGTAAGGAGTATTTTTCATTTTTCGATCACCTTTTTGTAATAAGTGATCTCTTCTCAATAAAAATTATTATAAACTTTAGTTCTTGGCCACAACAGGTGCTAGTTTTGCCATAAAGAATAAAATAATAATCTACAAACTTGGCAGTTTCCTCAGTGACGGTGGCCAGCATAAACTCCGTGGACTTGTCGTTGGGGATCACGTGGCACAGTTCAGCATCCGCTTCTAGATCTATCGACCGCTTGTCAAAACTGCAATGGAATGGTCAGTTTTGCTAGTTAAGAATTAATTTGATATATGTTTATCTTTTGATGATGATGTTTTATTTTTTATTATATTTTTATTGTGGTATATATGTTTGTTTAATTCATACACAGAAATTTAGACATACATATGTGTAACGTGTGTAATTTGGATATGCGTGTTTAAACGGGAACACAAAACTTAGAGTAATATCATTGCTATTATATTAATGCAACCACATTCACGCAATAATTTAAAGCATAATATTGGCATAGAGATTATTGTCTGGATAATACACCACGCGAGTGAAGTCGCGGGATCACGTTGTAAAGTCCGTTAACATACCTATCTTCATGATCATCCTCATTGCTTCCAGAGCCAGTGTTTGTTGGTCTGTCATCTATCGCAGTCTCCAGCTGCCTGGTGGCCGCCACGTTCTCTATCACCAGGGCTGTGGTGGTGCCGGTGTGTTCACCAGCTGTGGGTGGCTTCTTCGCTGCCCGCTGCTTCTTCGCACGTTTCCTTAACGCCTGGTTATCATAAACAACTTTTTATATGGCCACTGTATACAACTAAATTTAGTGTTGAGGATACTTGCTTGTTATAATCACTTTAATTTAGAATGTATTCGTTACTTTGATATCTTAGATATTTATGAACCTATTATAATTTTGATCATAACTATTATTAATTGTAGTTTCTCGACTTTCGAGACATTATCATGGAGTAGTATAAATAAATAATGCAGTACTTGTCGTCATTTATTCAAATAATTATGGATTGGGTTTAATTTATTATAAAACTTATTTTTACTAAAAAGTAGCAAGACAGAGAAGTGTGCTAAACATTAATTATGAAAAACTCACCTTAAATATATTATAATACAGGAACATCATCATAATACAGGGGATATAAAAGGAGCCGAGCGAGGAGTACAGCACATAGTTCTGGCTGTTGAACAGACACTCGTCATAGTTCCTGTCGGGAGTGTCGTTGAGGCCCAGCACGATTGGGGCTCCGATGGCCGCGGAGATCATCCACACGAGGACTATTGTGAACCAGACGCGACGGTTGTTCTTATGTTTCGCGTACTTGATGGGTTGTGTTACTGCTATGTACCTGAGGATGAGATTTCAATTATCAGATTGAAGAAACATTACACGTATTGCTTAGTTGATAATTGAAGTACAATAGTTATATTGCCTTACGTTATACTTTTAATATTGCATAGATTGGTTTGTTTATTTTATAAATGAGCAAGAATTTTGAATACAGTTATAATAAGATGGTCTGAATATTGTTAACCTTTATTAGAATGTTTTTTTTTTACATAAGGTATATATTTCAAATAGGTACTTTAATTCCTAAAAGGTTTTAGAAGTTATTTACTTGTAATGCTATAATAGCAATGGAAACCAGGCCAGGGCTCGTAAAATGTATAAATCATGTATTCCTTGGTTAGATTGAGTTCGGTAAACGAAAAAATCGACATTAAACGATTCACTTACATGATTTATTACGATTCAGAATTGTCAAATTTCATGCTAAACTAGCTCTTGTACATGAAATGTTTCTATTGTTTTAAAAGAAAATGCATAGATTTGTTGGTATTGAATGTAAAATTATTGACACGGATTTATTAATGAAGATAAAAATGTATTAATCTTTTACATCATACATCATAAAATTTTAAAGGATAAATAAAGAACAGTAAAAAACCAAAATATTATTTTAAAAATACCTTATAAAACGATTTTTAAATCTGTTAAATCTTATAATCGTTAATATTAACTATACACAGAATAAACACTAATTTGAGCACACATTCGATCCAATATAACTACATAATATTACAAATTGAATATCTTTTAGAAGGAAGGAGATGACAATTAAATTAATAAAGCACTCAGATACATCAAAGGTTGGTGATTAAATTACTAGTTATCAATATGGAGAGAACGTGTGAAATGGGTATGTTAATAGCCGAAATGTATGTATAGGTATAATAACTATTGATATCAATTCTGTATGTATGTAAGTATGTATGCTAGTTACTGTTACATCGTTAATACCTTTGTAACTACTGATTTAATGTATTTGATTCGTGTAAAATTAACTATTTGAATTTAGGAAACATATCTGAATGAGTCTTGACATGTCATAGAAACTATGTACTTGGTAATTATAAATAATTTGAGATATATAGATACTTGAGATTCTGAGTTAATAAAATTACTAGTGTCCGACCGAAACTGGTTTCCAGGCCGAAACCGAAACCGAAACCGAATGTTCGGCCGAGGCTTCAGTTTCGGCCGAAACCGAAACCGAAACCGAAACTCACGTGGTCTAGTATGAAATTTCTAAAAATACTGAACTTTGGTGCATTTTACCTATTATTTTGCCTTAATTAGGGCATGAAAGGAAAACACAGTAAGTATATTAAATTTGTTGTAATCATTTATTTAATATAAAATAAAAAAATAATATTTTTAAAATATTAATAATAACAAATTTAATTTTTATTATTTTTTCAAATTAAGTTCTCGGTAAAATCAGTCATCTAAATCAAATCAGTAATTGTTACTGTTACTTTAAAATTTAAATACTAAGTTTTGGTATTTTGAGATCTTTCTCTTTATTAAAGAGTCTTTAATACTTTGGAATGGTATTTGTACTTAGAAGAATAATAAGTCTCTTTTAGGTACCTCTTATATAAAAATAATAATTATTAATTACAATTACACCCAGTTCCAATCTCAACATAGATAATCAAAAATTGTTTCCACCAGCGTGGGTCAACCAACGCTTTGACAGCGTCCGTCAAAGCGTTGCCGAGGAAAACGAAGTTAGGCGAGCGTGAACGTGTGTGAACTAAGTTCACTGAACTTGCGAAATAAGTTTCGGTTTCGGCAAAAGTTTCGGCCGATTTTGGCCGAAACCGAAACTGCGGCCGAAACTTGATATTTGGCCGAAACTCGGCCGAAACCGAAACCGAAACCGAAAGTTCGGTCGGACACTAAAAATTACACACTAATTTCGTGCACTAAATTAATGCATCCAATAATTTTATCTTTAGTTAGGCAGGTATTAACCAAAAATCAAAAAATATAAAAAAAATCACCTCCTTTCCCTACCAATTTCTAAGTTCACATGCGAGGAAATTGAAATTCTATACCCAAGCACTACAGACATAAGTCCATCAAATGCAAGTTGCCGATACTCCAAGGCGAATCTATTACAGAGAGGTTCTACCCTTCAGGTCTTAGTTTATTCCACTACGTTGGCCAAATACGGCTTGCCAATTAGTCTTAATACAGATTAGGTACGTGCATTCTGATATTATTGGAGCTGGCTAAAGCCGGCTACCTACTCCTTTACCTACCACAGGGGCAATATTGGAATTGCACCCTTAATTGCCTCTGATTTGTAATGTGTATAGGTAAGCAGGGGCAATTTTTAAATCAGTTTAAAAATTGCTCTGAGTGCCGTGCAACCGATATTGCCCCTGCGGCAGGTATGTGAGTAGCCCGCTTTATTCTATCTAAAGAGGTTAATTCATAGTTTATTGCAGGAATTCAACGACGCTATAATGTTTTTTATAATACTTTTTGAATGTCGAGTCCTGATAAGTGGATTTTATTTTCACCTTAAATTTCTGTTAATCACGAAACTTTATAGTTTTCTACGAATAAAATCCATAAAGTTTTTATCTGTTCAGTGACAAAACCTCATTATAATAATAAAAGTGTAAAATAGCTTAAGCTGGAAAAAGGTTTCTACCACATTTTATGTCACTTTAAAAAAGTCCTTGTCATCGAGTCGGTGCGTTTAAATTAGAAATTAATAAAACAAAGCGTACCTATCAACTGAGATGGCCACTAGATTGAATATACTCGACGTTGACGATGTGACATCCATCGCTATGTACACGTCACACACAAACGCTGGCAGACCCCATGAGCCGTGCACCTGTGAACAAAAACAAACCCTATTACATCGTGATAAAGCACAAATTCATTACACACAGAAACATCGATGAGCCGTAATCGAAATACAACCTTAAGTACACAGAATAGAGATTAAATGTGAAAACGATGCAGTATTGAAAAATACTGAAAATTCAACACAGTTTGTGTTATCTCTATCAGCTGTCGGTTTCGCGAGTTTGCAAAGCGTTTAGTTAAAATTGTTATCTGCTTTGTAAGGGTTAGCTTATGGCGATAAGCAACGCGGGCTTAAAGTTTTAATCAGTTTGAACATTTTGTATCTGTCTCAGAAGTCATTTCCTTGTTATGTGTTTATTTTGTGAAAGTTAAGTACGTGTTTCTCTGTTAATGATCCTTGAAAATTTTTATTTAAATTTATTAAATTTTTATTTATATATTAGCAACAGTCACGTTAAAATTCAGCTTTAAATACTATCATGGCTATCTTAAGATAGTTTTCTTTTTGTTTTAATTATAATAATCATTGCATTTTTTTATTTATGCATAGCTGTACGTCATTATCGTTACAATCCAGCTTAAAATTTAATGACCACAATCTTCAGATATCTTTTTGAAGTGAAACTTCTTTAGGCTCGTTACTCTCAAATTTCAAGGTCGCGTCATGGCATAAGGCGACGATTTTAGTGTCTTTGAATCTTGCCAAAGAAGTTTCATTTCTGACACGTGTGCTTGGCACATGCATCGTCATCATCATCATGCTTGACAATGAAGCATAAGCATAACCTGAATCGATTGAGCAGAATCCCCCCATACATATCGCAAAGTAAATCGTATGTGAAATAGCTGAAAACATCGCAAACTACTCATAACATCGTTCTAACTGAAATAAATGAATCCATATCTACTTAACAGACTTATTCGCAGACAGCAAGTTTTAAATCCCCAAGCGAGTTCCTTTCAATTCCGTTCATTAAAACGCTCCGCTCCTTAATGAGGGTGGCGTTAATGAAATTGTAGTGCGATGTGGTGCGAGTTGCAAATGGATAAGCTTGCGGTTTATATGTTAAGCCTGGGATGCTGAGAAAGTGTGTGGTATTAGTTTTAGATCGATGTGGTTTGAGATAGTATATAGTACAGAAGGTAGGGTATGAGAGTTTTTTTGGTGTTCAGTGCTCTTTTAATAATTTGTGTTCATTTAATGTTTCAGATTGAGTTTAAAATAATACTGTTATGATTGATAACGCATCGCACGCAAATGCTATATAAAAAGCCCAAAAGTTATATTTGTTATACATACATGATACATTGTGGAAAAGTGGTAATAATTGTGTGTTTGTATTTGTAAATATAGATAATATGTATAATTTATTCATGGTTTGAGTGATGCGGTAACAATTTTGGTTAATTTTAATGGTAAAAATATATGGATAAAATAAGAGCAAATTTATTTTTGCGATAACAAAACCCGGCTTAAGGATTTAAATTTATGAAAGGAGGGCAGTTGTCACTCATTTTAGTAAATTTAATAAATCGTCGAGTGGGTTACTTAAAAAGTTAGTGTCGAAAAATGAAAATTTAATTATTTTAAAATGAAGTAATTATTTAATAATCCTGAATTATTATACAATGGATATAAGATTTCAGTAAGATAAGTTTTTGACACTTGGCACATAATAATAATAATTGCCAGTTTAACAAGAAAAGGAAGAAACTAATAAAAAGGATACAAAAGATCAGACAAAAGCCTCAATGGCCACCGGATGTCTGATTGAGGACGTTCGTCAGATAAAAGAAAATTTGACGGAAATCTATTAAATTTTCATTTTTTAAGAGGATTTAGTATTTAAAATTCGGAGATTGTTCATTGTTAAACTATTTATTGAGGAAATCCAGTTAATTTAAATATTTTTGATTAAACAATTACCTATCAGCAGTCACCAAAAAGAAACAGAAATAACAACAAAACATGAATATTATAATATGAGATCTTGTCATTACTGTAATTTAATTACCAAGCTCCTAACAACCTGTGTATACTTTTAAATCACTACATAGTATTAAACAAAGTCGCTTTCTCTGTCCCTATGTCCCTTTGTATGCTTAAATCTTTAATACTACGAAATGGATTTTGATGCGGTTTTTTTAAATAGATAGAGTGATTTAAGAGGAAGGTTTTAGTACATAATTTATTAGGATTTAGACAAAGCGGGCGAAGCCGCGGGCGGTAAGCTAGTTCATTATGAAAAAGAAACAAGTCATGCCTCCTGCAAGGGGACCGGAGATCTTTCATTATAATGGCTCATATACCATCATCATCATACTTAAATTAATTTATGGTTTTCATTTCCTACCAAGCCTAGTCAAATGAAGCATTATTATTTTTAAAGCAAGAATGATATTATATGCAAATGTAAAATACAGATGTACAGGGTAAATAAAGATTACAGATGTTTTTAATTTTTAACCTACGTCCATTTCAATTTAAAATACCTACAATGTTTTTAAAGAAATAATATTAAAACTAAAACAATATTAAGCATTTTAAATCAAAATTTAAATAGAAGTTATAATTCTAATACTCAATTGTTGCTTTCATCACCTACTGATAAATGATAATGCACCTGATAGCCACTCTTTGACGTATAAGTTCATACATTATCACTCTAACCATCAGATAATCTAAACAGAAGTTGTGAAACTGACTATTTAATATCCATACTACGAAAACATCTTGACCTGATCCCGTCTTGAACAATCTCAAGTTATTAATGGTCCCAAGCATTTATCCCTTTGAACCTAAAGCTATCCGTAATTTCGAGTAAGCTCTAAATATTTGTTCAAAGTAGGTATTACGAATGCCAGACTGCTTGGCTTCTATCATTACAGTGTAAGACGATATATATGGTTCAGTTTTATCTTCTTTATAGGTTAAAATTGGTACAGGAACTACCAAAGTATCCTAGACAATCTACTTTTGTAGGAAAATGTTAATTAGAATTAAAGCAAAAATAATATCTAATATTTTACTTTTGGCGTGACAACGTCTTATAATTCGATAAAGCCGGCTGCATGCACGAAAAAACATGACTCATGCGGCGTTACCTCGCTCTGAGGCGTTCCATGTAAGGCTTGAAGTGCAAGCAAGAGCGCGGAACGAGCGCCAAAGAAGCACAATCGGACGTTGTCACGTTCAACAGACTATCGTCAGTAAACAGACTTTACAGGCAACCAATTTTTTAAAATGTTATTTAACGTAGTTAGTATCTTTATCGCACTCATCGTTCAGACAAGTCCAACGACACCGCCAAGAAAAAGTTGAAATCCTTCATTTTTCATTAGTATATAAATTTATAAATCTACTCAACCATATTTTGCATCTGGTGCGCCAGGTGATGGCTAAAAGTTGTTATGATGAGCTCAGAGTTTAACGTAAGTATCCATTTTCTATATTTTTTATCCCCAATGGAAATCGATTAATGTCTCATTCTGTCTCATTGAAAGATCGATCAGTTATCATCTTGTCCCAAGAGTAAAATCAATCAGTAAAACAGATTTTAGTCGTTGTGATTTTGATTGATTTTTCAGAACACCTCCCATTTCCTAAGAAAAGTTATCCTACAAGTTATATTCCATTAATTTTACACGTAAGGTACATAATATCCATAATAAACGCTGTCTATACTAATTAGTATATTATACGTAATATATTATACCGTCCTAAGTTATCTTCCGTAAATATTTATTGAACAACACCAAAACAAGTGTGAAGCCACACAAAATGGTAATGTAAAAGAAAATGAATGCTCCACTAAACAAAGATCGTGTAGATAAAGTTTGAAGGCAAATTCAGAAATTGTACGTTCTTTCCAGGCAATGGAAATTGGCTAGTGGAGCTGAAAAGATATAAATCCATCCGTCCAGACCGATTTATTGCTTCGTACTTGCTGACTGACTATAATTGTTCAACTTTAGTGGATAGTATCACCTTTGTTCTGAGCGTTATAGCAGTCTGCATATAAAGGTAATTGTCACCGGCTTCTGTTCATTTTTATGATTTAGAAGCTGTGTGAATGTGCTATTGAGAATGGAGTATTTATACGTCTTTTTATATTATGATTTTTCTTTGTGATGATAAAATATAATGGATATAATACAGATCTGTTTCACTGATTGAAATTGTCTTCAGATGTAGGTGATCAACCATATGTGTCCTGGCAGAACAAGACAATATATTTTTTTGTCCTTAACGGGAATCGAAACCAGTACCCGTCAGTTCTACAATAACACATGTTTCTCTTTACTTTTGTATCTAAAGCTGTGACCAGGACCGAGAAAGTTGTTGAACCTTTTTTTCCCGAATATTTTAATAGTCTGCTGAAAGCGTGTAGATTTATTGCCATGCAGCCGATACATCGTTTTTGCTATGTTATATTTAAATGGCCTAGCTAAGTTCTTTATGGATAAGAATTTATCAAAGTAAAAAAATATGGTGTTAAGATATTTTGTGTTCAAGGATGAATATTTTAGTAGAATCATCAATCTTTAATACCCAAATGCAAACAGAAAAACAATATGATGGAAGCTTTTAGCAAAGACGGGGTGAGAGTTACTTCGTCTTGTTTCAAACCTCATGTCAAAGTTATTTGAACTAGCGTAAAATCCGGCAAGTTTCGGTGTGCTTTATTACACTAGCTTTTAGCTTGAATGTCTGCGTATAGTTGGAAATTAATTCCGCGACTCACATCGTCTCTTATAAGAGTTTAGATGTGTTTGTTGTTAGCGGTAAGTAATCCTACTAATATTGTAAATGCGAAAGTTTGGGACTGATGTATGTATTTGTTAATATTTCAAGTTGAAACTACAAGACGGATTTGGATGAAACATGGTCACATTATTTGAATACTTCAGCCGAAAAATATTCACTTTAATATCGGTTACTTGTCTGTCAACATTCTATTAAATATCACATTCAAATCCGGCAAAAAAAGTTCCGATAAACAAACAGCTTTATGTGAATATTATAAAGTTTTTATTTAGGACGATATTAAGTAGCTAATCGCTAATCGACGCACTCTGGTTTGACCATTCAGTTTTATTGAAGTGGAAAGAAGCCAGGGCAGCTCACTGGGGACATTAAAAATTATTCCCCTACCACAACTACTAATATTTTTGATGGCATCCAATACAATAAAATTCCCTATTAGCTGCATTTCCATTGCATTATCCGCAAGGAAAATTGAATCATATGCTCCAGTAATAAAGTTGTAACTGTAAAAACGTAGACCCAGAAATTTCTATAAAGAATAGCACGAGCGTGGGTTCTATTACCAGAGCCATCCTTTTTAATACAGCACCGCTTTTTACCCTTTGAATTTGAAATAATATCGTCACGTGCGATATCGCGCGTGTTCAGAATATGCTCCCAGCTCCATTCGGGACTAGGCAGTAACTTTATATAAGAAATACAATCGTAACCTACATTCATTAGGGGAGTATTACGGTGTCATGCGACAAATATGTGGTGCGTTTGGGAGTACTAGGAAACTGTTAGTCTGAATTGATGTTGATGTTGATTTACTTGAAACTTTTTATGGAACCTTCTTCAGGTGTTTATAAGTTATTTTTAAGAGTATCGCAATTTTCTCATGCTTCTACCAAGAAGAATTAGAAGAAAATACGATTGTTAATCTGATAAAACTTTGTCCGTAAATTACAAGATGTAAATTCGTTGGCTTCTTATCTTCTGTTCTGTTGTTGGTTCATGCTTATACATTCCTTGCATATCATCAAGATATTCGTTAATTAAACGAAATGAACGAACAGAATGTGGTTAGGGGAACTGCCTATAATCGGTTAATATTATTGTGGATCCTCCACTCCTAGTCTCCTACTTCATTATATTATGATTATTATGTATTTGGAGATACTTATGTATGGCGACATTCAAATTTTTTGCATGCTGTGTTAGTTTTTCTTAAGATTTTTGCTTTGCAATTATAAAGTATTTTTTGTAAGTAGGTATATACCTACATTATATTATTTTGAGATATTCAATTCTTATACTTTTTAAGATTTTATGCTCTATAGTCTGTTTACATGAATGTTTTAATGATACTTCATTGAATAAGTAGGTATTTTATTTTCCTTTTCCTGCAAAATATATTTAATAATATCTTGGTCTAAATGGTTGCAAACTTTTATTTTAATAGCTTTACGTTTGTTATATTTTACGTCGCAGCGGCCACAGGTGCATCTTTAGCTTTTATACGATCCACTGTCACGTTGGCTTAAAATTACCGAAGTTTACATTGTTTCTTAGTTCAATATAAGGAAGTTCACGGCAAGCATGCAAAGCCAGATAATTTTTAGTTTTTACTATGAACGTGTTTTTCACGTATTACATTCACGGATAAGTTTAATAGTTTTAAATGGTGGATGCCATTTTAATGACTCGAAGTATGGGCTGATTTTAAAAGTCTTTTGCCTAATAATAGTCCACGTAATACGCACATCATACACACGCGGATTGTCGTTTGCAAGACGAATGCTTTCATATTTCGCTTGATATTTCGTATCAAAACTGTTTACGGAAAAGCAACGTCGCGTTAACCGCTCATCGTGCGTTTGTCACGCAGAGCGGCAACGTCGCGTCATCTACTCGTCATGTGTTTGACGTGCGGTGCGGCAACGTTTATTTTTCATCATGAGTCATGAAAAATAAAGCAATACAGTTGCCCAAGCAGAAGTAAAGAATTAAAACAAATGAGGGGTATAAGAACTCATGCATTTGCATAAAAAGCAACACATAATATGACCGAAGAATCGCGTAAATTCTGCTTTCAATTCTATATCACGGTTCTAGCTGTTAATTTGACGGGCTCTCGAAAATGGTCCTTAATACAAACGACAATAGTCGATTTCCGTTTGATTCCCAGGATAATTCATTAGGAAATTTTATGTGGGGACACGTGTTACGATCAGGAAGATCAAACATAATCCCCGTTTCTTCACAAAGCGTTTGGAAAGACTGGTAATTGTGGTTTAAGGTTCTAAAGAGTTTGGTTCAATTTAAACCACGCTTCGAAAGTCTCAATTTGTTGATAGATTACTTTACAGTTATATAAGCATACCTAGTAATGTATTGAAAAGGTTGAATTTGTTTGTTTGTCAGAATCAACACACTGAAATTCATAAATAATTTTAGTATAGTATAATTGTTTGTATAAATAAATACCTTGAGATGAACAAAACATTAAAATCCACAATCAATACAGAAATGACAGAAACTTCACTTAACTTCATCAAAATAAAATATAACATCACAAACACTCCATTAATCGTAATAATATAAATAACCACACATAATTAATGAGATAATGACAAGATAATTAATAGTTTCGTTTGAATATTTCCGTCTACCCACATTTATAAATATAAATGTAATCAATGAAGTTCGTTTATTCCACTGTATTTAGAGTATATTATATTATTCTATGGCTGTTTTCTAATGTAAATATGAATTGTTTATCAAAAAACGTTTAGTTTATAAAGATAACATTAATATGTTACTGATAAGTTAGTAAAATATCATAATAATATAGATATTATAATTGTTATCTCTAAGGAAAACGACGAGAATGTTGTAAACAATCATTTAAAATGCTTAAAAGGCTAGAAACTAGAATCAATGACTAGAAAAATTGAAAAAAAATGTGTGTGGCTCTCGGGGACTGCCGCGGTAAAGCTATTGCATGCTATGCCTTCAAGCCACATCTCCGCGCCCGTCGGAGTGGGGAGCGTGAGGTTTTTCGTTACGCAATTTCTGGATTCGGTCCCCGCGCTCAAGGCCCGCGATAGAAGCTATGCAATAGCTTAAAAAAAATGTTAGGTACTGAACCCCTATTATAATCGGGATTTTGTTGAAAATACTAAGTACAGACAAAATTATAACAATGAAAGCTAAATTGACACTATCTGTTTCTATTCATCTCCTATATTTTTCTTTTTTACCTGAATAATAATGTTAAACCAAATTATAGTTAACTAGTATAACAGTACTAATATAACATTACTTATTTACGATACAGGATTTATTCAGGCGAAAATTATGAACGTACAACGGCAAATCTTTCATGAAGAATATCACAGATTTATATTGCCACAGATTATGTATATAATTCACTTGTAAAATATATTAAATATTTATGAAAAAGTAATCAATTCGCACTATCGCCAAACATTAATCTAGTAATAACCAGATTTGTATCGAAGTAAATACTGCATAATTCTGCATACGATGTTCCCAGCATTCGATTTAACTTAAGAACTTCTTAATCTCAATATGTTTACATACATGTTACTGAAGCGATTTTCCTTTACTCCGCAAATAGTGTCGTATGTTGTAGGTTGTAGAATTTAAAATCGCTTTCTCTAAACTGTATTTGGGATGCAAATTGATCAGGGTCAATTTTACTTGACGCAAACATTGTTTGAAGAAGCCAGAGCGGGTTTTAAAAGTTGAAATATTTAAGTGAAAACGTTCGGTGCAGTACTGAATTTTGATGCAGTCTTTTTAAGCTGTATATCTATACTAATATTATAAAGCTGAAGAGTTTGTTTGTTTGTTTGTTTGAACGCGCTAATCTCGGGAATTGGTCCGATTTGAAAAATTCTTTCGGCATTAGATAGCATATATTTTATCGAGGAAGGCTATAAGGCTACATAATATCATTTCGCTAAGACCAACAGGAGCTGAGCCACGCGGGTGAAACCGCCAAGCGCAGCTAGTGTAGTATAATTTTTTTGTTGAATTCTTTTATTAGTATTTTAACTTTTCTTAAAATTCGGAATATCATATGCAATTTTTTTAATTAAAATCTTACAAAAAAAGTCCTCTATAAAGATACTATTTACCTTGCCCAAAAGAAACTATTTTTTTATTACAAATATTTATTACCTTACACTTACCTTACCTACTTGAACTCACGACTGCTCGGTCCTCACGCCTTAACCAATGTACCAGGAAGGTAATCAAGATAACATATAACATTCTCCTTCAATGGGGTCACGAATCCTGCGAGATGATGAGTTGTGAGTTTGACCTAATTACTTCAAAACTGCTAAGTTATTTAGATTAACAAATACAATGAGGAACTTTATGTTTAGTTACTATTGTAGAGGCTTCTTTAATGTGCTAAAATGATGAATGAAGTGATTGAAATAAAACTCACAGAATTTGAATAAAAATACCATATTTACACATACACTTTATTTTAATTATTATATTCAACATATTATTAAAGTTGTTATTCTAGAAATTATTAATAATTTATATTTTTACACATTCATTCTCTCCATAAAGGATTCCACACAACAAATTACCAACAGAATAAAAAAAACAAGAGGCCATAACTATGAAAATATGAAATAACCAAAATAATCAAAACACCACAATAATTTAAATCATTTATTTATCATAAAATCCAAATTAAAAACTCTGATTGACGTCTTCTAACTGTTTCACTAAAGACTGGTTTTCCGCGGAGTGTGCGGTTTTTAGGCCGGTTACCCCCCACTTTTTGGTGCGCTGAAGGGGGGGCCGGCCTCTGATCCTTCCTTCGTATCTATGACGCTTGTGGTTCAAGGGACTTTCAGCGTCGGAAAGGTCGTCGTACTTGCGTTTGGAGGCTGATGAGGATGTGGAATCGTTGGAGTGAGGTCTGTATGGCGATTCTGAAATATTTTAGAAATAACATAGAAATTTAAACATAACTAATTATGACTTAGAAGTAAAAGTTGATTATTATCGCCCAAATCCTACAAGAGAAGTTTAACTTTAATGAACTTCTAAAAAGAAAAAGAAAACACAACAAATGTTCGTTCTTTTGTGATAAATTATAATAATATGTTTAATTAAGTATCTAGATATTATGTAAAATTCGACTATTCTAATACCATATCAAAAATGATAATCATGGCATAAAATCGTATTTTTTGGTTAGGTATTCAATTATAAATATTTTATATAAAAATGTGTGAAAGTGATAAAAATATACTAACTAATAAACAGATCAGCAAGTTTGATAGTCGAATAAACATTTATTTTTTTGAGTTGGTTAATCTATACTAATATTATAAAGCTGAAGAGTTTGTTTCTTTGTTTGAATGCCCCTAATATCAGGAACTACTGGTCTGATTTGAAAAATTCTTTCGATGTTAGATAGCCCATTCATCGAGGAAGGCTATAGGCTATCATTACGCTAAGACCAATAGGAGCGGAGCAATACGGGTGAAACCGCGGGGAATAGCTAGTAAATTATATCTGCTAAATGCTGACATGCTATAAACATGATCCAAGTAATGTTTATCTATAACAGGTTTATTGTTATTTTAACGTTCTACGTGTTTAACTCGTTATAGCATATTATGCTTTTATGTGAGCTTTATAAAGCTGTGCTATAGCTTTAAACATTTACTAGCTTAGAATTATTTCTTGCTTGATGCTTAGATTCTTTACTGCTATTTAAATGAAAGTACGTGAGGAAGAATGTGGGTAATTGAAAATTGAGTTGTGAGCACAGAACTATATTATGTTGTGAGAACATAATCAAAAGCGAAGGAACATTCACATTAATTATTATCATATCTATTACTGATGTAGTATTATTGATAATTGCGAATTTTGTAAAATATTATCGTAAAGTGTTGTAATAAAAATGTAAGTTTAAAGTACATCATCATCATCAATACATATAATAAAATTGTAGTTGTACATGTTTAAAGTAAATATAGCAATAGTTTCAAATTACTTTTTATTAACAGCTTTATTGAAAAATTGCAAAAGGGTTTTGCTTTTGAATAAAATTAAAACATATTACATCAGCCAATATGTATCCCATCAAGGGATTATTAATCTATAAAGTATACACATGAAAAAGACGATTCTTGAAAACTCGTTATACAAAATTCCCGAACGAAGCGCCGATATTGCATTTTCCGAGCTTTAGGAAAAAGCTTAGCGCTTGTGTTTTATAATTGTGCTTCGCTACAGATTACTTATTATATTAAATTCGAATTTAAAAGGAGAGGATTATTATTGGTTACTTTGGAATATTTCAGAGTATTGGATAAGTGATTTTTAATGTTTACTTTATTTCTAGATTGATTTGATTGAATTGAAAGCATCAGCTTTTTTTATTAATCCATCAGTCCTCGGAATCACAGACACAATAGAAAATCTATTGTGTCGCGCCCCGATCGGGCCTTACGGTGGTCAATGGGTTAAAAGCCAGAGTTGAGATATTAATCGCATTAGCTAATAGAAAAATGAATCTTAAAATGAATGATGATAAAAAATTATCTCATAAGCTTTTTGGCAAATGAGATAAAGTATAAAATATACTGTAGTGTGTAACCTTGTTTACGATAATCTGAATCTTGTATACAAAATTCAATTGGTCCCTTTACGTTGTATATTCACTCGGAATATTAGGCGTGTACTTAACTGAGAAAATGTGAACTACAATATCATGTAAATAATGTTTACCTTTCTCGCCCCAAAACACCTTCTTCACAGCCTTAGTTACAGTCGACCAAATATTTTCCTTTTCACTAGTTTCGTCCCTGTCTATCTCGCTGAGATCCTCGTCTCCATTATCTGCCATCCTTTTCACGCTGACCTTTTTCTTGGTGATCACGAATTTGAATTGTATCTCTGTTTCTTCGTCATTTGTTTTGAGAAGCGACGTGAGGCAGGTTTGCAGGGATCCGACGATGTTTGTAGTGAGCGTTGTTATTGCATTATTTACTGGTTCGTTCGTGTCCACGCACGTGCTGAATAATTCATTCGTGTCTCTCGTGCTTTCCAATCCGGGGCTTTCTTTGAAGCTTATAGCTCTAGCTAGAACATTGTGTTCCACTGAGGGGGTGGCTAGACCTTTGTCAGGGATATTGACTGGCGTTTGTGGGACAGTTGCTACTCTATTCTCGAATCTGTTAATGAGCGCCTGGAAGCGCGGGTTGCTGGTGTATTTTGGTCTCTGTGGACCAGGTGTTAGCATTCGTTTTGGCTTTCTGTATACTGAAACGTGAAGGATAGTGAAAATTTATTAATTATAGAAACTTAAGAGCTTATAACTTTAGACCGTAATAAATTTACTGTTAACTAAGTGAACATGATTTAGTACTATGTATTTATGCATTTCTAAATTTGTAATTATTTACCTATAATTTTGTATAATTTATTAAAAATGATTTATTTAAAGGGCACTACATATACCGGTATTAATAAATAATAATAGTATACATATAAACTAAACATAACCACAAAATGCACATGATATAGGTAGTAAAACACGATGATACCTCTTCGTCCCAGATGAAAGATACTGAGCAATGACAAGACGTCTTTATTTACATTATTACTAAGTAATTGATGCAATTCTGCTGGTCCAGCATTGTTTCGGAGCTATAAAGTTTATTCCCTTTCTTTATGAACGATGATGTTGGAGTTTTATGATCAAGAACACAGATTTAGAATTATCTAGATACAGCAAGACATAAAACATTAAAAATTTAAAATAGTCTGGAAAAATGTTATAAAATACGTCACTATTGTCGTGAACTTTTATCACGTTATCGACGGTTTTGTATCCTATATAATAATTTGAGAAAATATCATGGTTGCAAATTCAACTCGAAAATAAAAATAAACTTGACCGAGTAACGAAAATTTCCTACAAATAGTCATTTACATACATGGTCTGCAACTACAATTACAGGAATTACCAACAGTCTAATTGAACTCGAAAACAAAAATACTTATATTTGACCAAGTAACGAAAATTTCCTACAAACAGTCATTTACATACATGGTCAGCGACTACAATTACTGGAAATACCAACTATAGTACAATTGACGAGAATCGTAATGTCTTGTACAAATTGTACCAAGTCCCTCTTCTACATAAAGCGTTATCTAGATAAAATCAAATCTATGGCCAAGACCAGCTGACTTATGTTACCTCTGTTTATGAGTTTGATACAATGTAGGTATAATGGTACAGGTGTAATTCGGAGTTACTGCCAATAATATACAATGTTCTTACATCTTAACGTTTAATTAAATAATACGACGTGTTTTAAACTTTTATGAAGCTTGGGAGATGATAAAATAGACATTTTGTTATGTAGACTTGTTTAAGAATACTGGAAGACTTTTCTGGAAGAATTATATTTGTTTACTTTTATAGACAGTGATTATGTATATTTTTAGAGATAAAAACAGAGAACTTTCGAAGCCGATTATCTCTGTTGGAACATGCATTTCTCTAATTGATTTATTTACGGATATATAGGTTATCTGGTTTCTTTGTACAGTAATTCAACACATTGTAGAATTGTTGATTCAATACCATGATTTCTCTTTATAATTTACTTTTCACTACCTATCGAAATATTATACTATCCTCCACTTTAAACGATATTGATAATCATATTTCTTTCTAAATTACTGATATTATAAAGCTGTAGAGTTTGTTTGGTTGAACCTGCTAAAGTCAGGAATTACTAGTTCGATTTGAAAGATAATTTTTGCTTTGTACAGTGCATTTATGGAGAAATACTATAAACCTATATAGGACCATGTTACGACTAATATGAGCGAAGCATCAATATTTAATATATTTCTTTTGCAAGTCGACAAAGTTGTTGGTCAGCATGTAAATAATAAAATACCTTTACCATACCTCTTTGTATTTGATTCTCTCGACTGAAAATAGTGTCATTTGCAAATTTAACCCTTTTGCTCTTAACAGAAGGTTCAGAATCCTGGAATGTGACTTGCTTCTCCGAACTGTCCTGGCTGCCAAGTTTAAGCCTGCTGCCCGTTATGATACCTTTTAGTTTTGGAATTTGTTCCGATTTCGATGGCTGAAATATATAAAGTTTTGGTGTACATCATGTAAGTTGAGGTATAGTTATTAAATCTCCTTTTTAATTAAGTAAAGCTTACTCGCTACTTATCAAAGAAACAAAAATGATAGACAAAACAATAAGAAGTATAAAAACAATAACAATATTAAACTAAATTTATAAAATAATTTGCTCTCTCTGAAAAATGCAGATATTCCAGTGTTTGCTAAGTCTAAATCACAATCAATTTTTGCACAATATACAACTTCGATTCACGAGTCAAATACCTCATTAAATAATGCATCAACCATTATTCATTCCACACCGGTGCCTTTATTCCGTCTGGACAAAAAACTCATAAAGCTCCGAGATTCCCATTTAACACTAATATATGAGACGTGCTCAGAATTCGATCCTAAAGTTCCCTATCAGATACAATTTCACGGTTATTTACCATTGAATAAAAGAAAGGATATATCTACACTATCGAGACAGACATAAATGAATCCATTCTTATAGTCTACAGTTTACTAGATATTATTTGAATCGCACAAATGGTATGAAAATATGAGATTCAGTTCTAATGGATCGTTTCGGTCCGTGAAATAACTGCTTTGTGGAAAAATTGAATTGCGTTTATAAATGTATGATTTTATCAGACGATGTATTTCAATATTTATTTGAATTTATGTATACTGTACTGAATTCAAAACGCTGCTGTACGTTTATCAGTTTAAATAAAACAAATATTTAAGATCAAAAATGTGCTATAAAATTGTTATAAATAATCTACGTTTGCGTTATTAATCGACTATTGATAACCTTTTTCTGTTCGTCAGTGAGTAAAGATATCTAACTGAAATAATGAATGATTTATGAGTTCAATTCAGACCAAAATATCATAGAATTTGCATTGAGTGTTTAAATGAGGACAACGTATCTTGATTATCAACACACAGCGCTAAATAACATAGTTGAAACAGCAGAGATGAGCAATTATACGCATTGTTCCCATGAAGCGAATCTAACGACTGAATAATTCTATACAATGTTCTAGAACTATATGCGATAGTTTAGTATTAGTAATTAAGTGCTAAGACCAACCAAGCGCTTTTGACGACACTAGATTGTTAATTGACCATGTATGTATCAGTGAATTTCCATTGAGTATTTAGTTCGTTACCTAAATCTAGAAATTGAAGTCTAAATTAAGTCCAGGGGATAAGCATGATTTCAAAGCAGTATTATTTCTCAGTGTGGGAAAGTGATGGCACTAGATGACATATATTATAGCGCTGTTATTTTTCCAAAGTGGAAATAAAACTGCTTTAAAACATCATGGTAGGAGGTAGGAATAGGCAAAGTATATGACGTAGAATATTTTAGGTTTTAGACGTATATATGGATAATAGTCTGCTAAATAATTATGTCAGAAGTGTCGAATACTATTGGATTTAAGATAAACAAAATCTCGTTATAATAAATAATATTATTCACGGTTATGTTCAAATGGTACCTAAATCGCGGAATAAAGAAACGGTTGGCTTTAGATCTCCAGCTACTGATAATAAAAAATCTTATGAAGGTACATTATAATTTATAACCTCACTAAAAATGAAATACACTACCTCATTATTAGTGCTTTGCGCTGGACTCTCTCCAATTTCAATTTCTGACAGTGGCGAATCGTTACCAGGGTTAGGGAAGATGGTCCAACCACCGTTGGTGGGGTTGGTGGGTGTACTGGTACTAACGATTTGCGGCACTTTCAGAACATGTGGGAGATGGGATGTAGGTGTTGTCATGTCTTGTTCGACGTCTGGAAATCAAGAAGTTACTACGTACAGCTATAAATAATATGAGTGCTATTTTTAAATGTATTCTCAAAGACAAAAAGTTAAATTAAGATGCAAATTCTTTAGACAACAGTCCAAAATAAGTTCTTAAATTCTAGTCAAAATTACACTTAAACCACCTTAAACTATGCGTCTATTTTTATAGACGATAGGCTATGATGTATTGTTTAAATATACATTTCATTACCTTTTTTCCAGATGCAACAAAATAAACATGATAAAAATAAATTAATGATCTTTTGTTATTAGAATTTAAAATGACTGAATGCTACTTACGTTCGTGATTGTCGTTTCTAGATGGTGTTGGCGTTTTGGGATTTAGTGATTGATCATAAATAATATCTTCCATCGTTTCATCATACTCTTCAATACCATTTTGCCTTATCAAACCCATTAATTTCTTGGCATGTGGTGTAGCTGCTCTCTGTCTCTTATGCCGTGGTGTTTTTGGATACATTTTAGGATGAGGAGTCACCACATTGACCTTTGGACTCTCATCTGAATCAGCATCATCACTAGATTCATAATCTACTAAATATTTCTTCCTAATAATAGGCGTTATTATAGCAGTTTTACTAGATTTATTAACAGATAGTATAGCTTCAAAATTATCACCTTCATTATAAATTTTTTCATATATAGAATCGAATCTTTCTTCCACATTGACTTCTTTCTTTACTTCTGTTTCGATCAGTTCAGATATACTTGTGCACTTTTCTATATCGACCAGGTCTTCCATTTTG
>CAJQZN010040046.1:0-11335 GCA_907164685.1 Colias eurytheme
AGGCGCGTGAGGTGCGAGCTTACCTGCTGCGGGGTGAGCCCCGTGCGGCCGGAGCGGAGCAGCTCCGCGTTGCGTTGGTACGAGCCCTCGGGGTCGCGCCGGTTCCAGCGGTAACTGGACCAAATTCAAATTGTCTTTATTTGCTGAATGTATACAGGTTGAAAGGTAAGACGTTTGACGAATTAAGAGAGGAGCTTCGCTAATCAGCTGACCGATTTCCATACAAAGTCCAGATTTTTTTCTACGAATTCAGCAAAGTTGTAGAACAAAACTTGTTTAGTTTCATGAGTAGAAGCTCCTGTCTAAATTCGTCAAACGTCTTAACAAATTTTATAGGTTCTTAGACATTCTGCTCGTAGTTAAGCGTGCAAATATGTATCTTAAATTATAAATTACATTACACATAATACTTAACACCAATTTACATATTCGATGATAGTTGAAAATCAAATATAAGTAGTATTCAACTTTTGGAACATGGGTTGTTTTATCATCAAACTAGCGTAGCCCGCGGCGTCGCCCGCTTTGTTTAATTCTAATAAATTATATACTAAAAACTTCCTCTTGAATCACTCTATTAAAAAAACCGCATAAAAATCCATTGCGTAGTTTTAAAGATTTAAGCATACAAAGGGACATAGGGACAGAGAAAGCGACTTTGTTTTATGCTATTAACAAATTAATAAATGATTTAATCCCCACTAATAATATTATAAATGCAAATATAACTCTTAAAGCAAATAGAAGTCTGTCGATCAGACGACAGACTTCTGCTTCTGAATTGACTTTGTCTGAATTTTGGTAGAAGATAATTTGAGACCTGTGAAAGTGTTTTATCGCAGTAATTCCACAGGAACAGGAACTATTCGGCGAACTATTTTGGCGAAAAGCTAGTTATAAATAGAATTAACCAAAAAAGCCACATCTGGAATTTAGAAATACTACGGATTGGGCAGTATAATTATTAAAGTATTAAAATTAACTTGACAATACGTACCCTGGGAATGGTCTTGTCAAGCGTCTTTGCGCGTTAGGCCTGGATCGCTTCCTCAACTCATTCGGCCTCACATCGTTTCTCTGTTGGTTCCTTTTTTCTTTGGGCATTCGCTGTAAAGGACTTGGTCGCAGATCATAAGACTTCGGGTTCTGAATAGGATTACTGGTGACGTCATTGATACGCGGGTCATCGACCTCTCTGCTGACGCTTGGAGCGGTTATCTCGTTAATCTTGCCCATCCTCGAGTATCTACGACGCAGGTCTTTGAGTTTCGACTTTGGAACCTTCTTGAGTTTCGTCTGACAGATGTATTGACGCGGTTCAAAACAGTTGCGTGCGGCCCATCTGGAAAATTTAGGATTTTATTAGAAGACTAAGGGCTGATTTTTCAATCGTTAGATAAAACTTATTCGTCGAATAACGTATTAAACTACCATTTCAAAATGTATTCTAATTGCCTGTATTTGACTGTTTACAGGTGACATTTTAATATTATCGTGTAATACTTTATTGGACGGGTAAGTTTTAACTAGCGATTTAAAAATCGGCCCTAAATAAATTAAGTTCATTAAAAGGACTAATCAGATGATTATAATTAAAGGATGGAAGAGTAGTAGTGTTAATCTCTATGTGTAGTTTGGAAATCGCCATTTAAGTTAGTCCTTACTGACTACGTATGAAATGAGCAAAATATACCATTTATATATAACCCTGTTAATCGTATCTGTCTCCGACAGCGTCTACTCCAACTTTCAAGTACAAAATTGCATTTTTATTGTCGTCACGTCGCATTAAACGTTCATTATAAACGCACGTAGCGCATCGCAACTCGCAAGGACCACACGAGTGGTTGCATTCAAAGTACCGACCACCGATTAAAATGGTAGATGCTGCATTGTTTATGCAAATGTCGTGCATGCTGGGAAATTCGGATATTTTGCGGAGCGTTGTAACGGTGGTTTAGATTTCGAGGTCTTAATTTGGTTTGTGAGAAAGTAATATGTGTGATTCTAGATAGAATATATGGATATCCTCACAAAACTATTCTGCAAAGCAACATTTACTATACATTAATGATACATTATTAAAGCATGTCGCGTGTATCGCGGCTGCCGAGTAGGTATACCTACTCGGCAGCCGACCGTCACGCGACATGCACTACACAAAGCAGTGTTCGGAACCGTTCGAACAGTTTCACTTTTACCGTGGTTTCATAAAACCACACAACATTTTTCTTATATTCACCAAAAATTTACTTTTATAAAAAAATGAAAAAGATACACTAATAAACGCCCTTGAATTTGATGATAAATTCTCACACACCCTTCACCTACAAGCTGATTTATTGCTGGTATTAGTATAAGTATTTACAGTGCTCTGTTATAAATACATAGTTTCATATATCGGTGATGTCAGCCCATTTGTAAAGCGAAAGTAAGTAGCAATTTAGTGCTATCTTTAATCATATTGTGTCCTAAATCAGCTTCTGCTTTAAATAGCATAAGTAATAGGTTTATACGGGATGGTTTTTCATAGAAAGAAACGAGCATAATAATTAAAAAGAACATTATAAAGAAGGACAACTTCAACCATTAATTATGTAAATTAATTACCTATTACTTTATTCGGTAAATATGTAAATACATTGTGTTACCAGGACTAATTTATGATACACTTTTTTCTACATATTATCACGAAACATTTATTATTGGATCACACACAAATGCGTGGATTTAAGCCACCAGCTGTTAGTGCGTCCCACCAAATAGATAATTCCATTTCAATTTATTATTTATTAAATTTTATAGACTACTAGCTTTCCGCCCGCGGCTTCGCCCGCGTTTTCAAAGAAAAACTCGTTCCCGTAGGATTTCCGGGATAAAACCTATCCTATGTCCTCTCTCGGGCATCAAAATATCTCTATACCAAATTTCATGCAAATTGGTTCAGTAGTTAAGGCGTGATTGAGTAACAGACAGACAGACAGAGTTACTTTCGCATATTTTATAATATTAGTATGGATTTAATTTACAAATAACATTGACTGCAATTTTATTAAATCTTTCAATATGGTAGTTCTGTAACCCCCTGTATAAGTATATAAGTATACATTGTTAAGTAACAAGATTAGTTCTAAAACTACTACCTATTCAAATTTGCAATCTACTTCGCTATCTCTGAAGTGAACAATGAAGAATAATGAGAGGAAACGTTTGCGCAGATGAATGGCTGCGGAATTGAGCTGGTGTTAATGGAATGTATCTGATTGACCCGCGAATCAATTTAGCTCAATAACAGACTGTCGCTTGTTATTTGGTTTTCTTTAGTGACATAAATAAGCGTAAAATATCCATAGATCCAAATAAAAATATCACCCCATAAATATCCAGTAAATATCCATTCAATATCTGTCTGTAATTGGTATTTTAAGGGAAATAAGTGACCAGATCTGCCTTCCTTAGCTGACAATTCTTTTTAGGCAGAATCTTGTTTTCATTGACGTTCATCGAACCCAGGAGTTCATGTTTGGAACAATTGGCAAGCAAGTGATATTGAGAGATACGTACAGTAGGTATCATTGTTTTAATAGTATGATACTTAAATTTTCACAAATTGCGGGACCGCTCAAAAATCCCAAGTTAATTTAAATTAATTTAAAATTGATATCTACGTAATTTTACCTTCATCCTACATTCATAAATGAAATTCGCCCTTGACATATATCTGTTTCCAGTTAAATGTTTATTGACTCCCTTCATGTGTTTTTAATTTTTTGTCAGAACCTAATGTTTCAATTAAAAATATTCTTGGCACGATCCGGTGCGCTTGGCTACACTCCAGCGACCTCCATTAATCGTTTACGTTATTTTCTTAATTAAGTCTATTATTTTTTCCGGTTGATAATGAGCATATATCGTAGGGAGAAGGGACATGTCAGTTACTTTACGTTATATTTTCATTTAAGTTTGAATAAACGTTTCTTTCTTTCTTTCATTTAGAATCTGAATGAAGGAGATATTCCGTATATAACGGTTACATGGGTTTAACATTTTTTATTATTCCATTACTGACATTTTCATAAACAAAAATAATATCAAGTTCATTTATAATTACATGTTATTGTTATAAGTACGTTCTTTTTTTATAAGCACATTTTTATAAATTTCCTTTACGACTAGGTTATATTTTCCATGGCAACGACGCAGTAAACCAAACCAATTTACAAAATAATGTTCACACTGTTTCGCTAATTCTACGCTTACTTCAGTTCAAAACTCTCACTCGCGTAAATCAAATTCCAGGAATTTCTAAAATTGTTCAGTTTCATGTGCGTGTGTCATTCGCTCCCCTCCGACCTTAGTTCCCCAGTACGTTTCTAACACGCACATTTGTCTTGCACAGCCGGTCAGACCGCACAATTACTGTTTACTTACAATGTGAGTGTAAGTTAAATAGCGCTGCAAATGTTATGAGGGGACATTTGATTATAGCTGTGAACATTCTCCCCCGCGAATAGTGTTTAAAATTCAAAACTGTTACAGTTTTTGTTTTGAATTGGCCAAGTGTAGGTAGGCCAGGCATCAAAATAGCTCTAAATAAAGCTAATGAAACGAACGAACGACGAACCATATGTGACCTAAATCCTTTAACAATAATATTCGCCATTAATCTGTCAAACTTACAACTACATACTTCTGACGACCGCAACCATGAAAAGATTACGCTGAAGAATTCATAAATTAGATCACGCTGATAATTGAATCAATCCTACACCAGTTAAAGTCCATAATCTTGTATACGAAAAGCTCAGATAGTACATAACTAGCTAGTTAAATCAATTTGTTCCTCACCTGTACATGAGTTCCGGTGACATAGCAATGCAGTGCCACTTCAGCTCATCGGGAGTCATCTTCTTCATCTTGCTGAAGGACTGATAGTGCATGTCCCGTAGCTCGCCACCCCACTTCCACGCGCGAGTACTGTAGTCGTATATACCGCCGATCCATCTACTGGCCTTCTCTGGAAATTTTAGTTGACTATGAATAGAGGCTCACATTTATAATGATTGAGTTGGGTGTAGGTCATCTCACTTAAGGAAATATATACAATATTATATCAATCTCTGATCTTTATATTATGGAACCTCGTCAAGTTGGAGTAGACTTGATTTGGGCTTTAAGATGTAATATGTATAAATCTTATGGATACAGGGGTGCATGTTGCAGATTAAATCGTTAATGTCCGAGACATGATTTATGTCTAGCGCAACTATGACTAGATCTTAGGTAACATAATTTCCAAGCTCATGTCAAGTTACCACGTTATCTATCATTATTGATAACTATGACCCATATAAGATTTGTCACGATTAGGTCGAAAAATAAAAGTCAACTTATTCAGTCTACTTAAAGATAGTAAAGACTTTTAAAGGTCTAGTTAAAGTAAAATTACCGGTTTGTGTTACAGCACTGTTAAAAAAGTATTAAATCTATACTAATATTATAAAGCTGAAGAGTTTGTTTGTTTGTTTGAACGCGCTAATCTCAGGAAATACTGAACCGATTTGAAAAATTCTTTCGGTGCTAGATAGCCCAGTCATCGAGGAAGCTAAAATAATCCAAATATATATCACCACGCTAAGACCAACAGGAGCGGAGCCGCCGGAGCCACGCGGGTGAAATCGCGGAGCGTAGCTAGTAAAATATATTTGTGAATAAAATAACTTACCAACTGCAGGCCTATTGAGGTAGTTTCGCAGATTCCTGTCCTCCCATCGAGCTGGCACTGAGAGATTGCTGTCACGATCCTGTAAAGAAAAGATGGTTTAAAATAAAAGAAGATTTAATTATAGATGTGTGTTTTTATTATAGTTATTTGAGAAACGTTCATAATGTCTGTCTAACAATGATCTGAAAAAGGATATTCTATTTTTTATACTTGCAACCAATTTCATAATCAATTGGTGCCTCTCTCTTCTTGAATTTACACGACTACTGGCCTATCAATATATTTTTGCTTCAAACATAAGTCAATTCATTCTAAGATTTTATGTGTATCATTTAAAATTTACATCATTCAGGTAAGCAGACTTAATTAAAATATTTTGTCTGCACAAAATATGAAATGAGTTTTTACAGAGACAGTCGTTTTGAATCAAAATAAGTACATACCTATGTTTACTACGTATACGTTAGCTTATTTACGTTAGTTTATTATTCCATTTGTATATATAGCAAAAAGTTAAGATTTATTTATTTTTAGCTAAAAAGTAAGATACCTTGAGGTGTCAGGGTGTTTGATCAGACTGACGTATAGCCGGCGGCCTAGTTATCTTTTAATAGGTTACTATAACAAATATTTGTTTGTTGTCATCAAGTTCAATATTGCGTTACTCATTGAGAAAATATTTCGGTACAGATGAACAGAAAAAAACGAATGGAAAATTCATTGAATTAAACGTCAACTTATCGAATTTAAAAGAAATTGAATAGAGAAACTCGTTCATTAAACGAATATAAAAGAGATTAGTAAACTTTACTATGACCACTCTTCACCCATAATTTAAGAAAATATTTAATTTGATATGAACATCAATTTATCAAGGGATCACTCTATTTTATCAAGGGATGTGCCTATATATCGATTCAGGGAACATCTAACAATTGTACACTTATAAGTGATATGGTAAAATGATTTGAATATTAAATAAAATTCCGTTTTCATCGACAAACTGTAACTATGTATTTCGAATCTTAATAAAAGTGCTAATACAAATCGCAAAAAGCGAGTCCTCAAATGCAACTAAATAAGCTTAACATTACATTTAAAAAACTTAATAGCTTTCCGACCTCTTTTTTAAACTATTAACAAATGAGTTATTACCAGTGAAAGCGCATAGTTGATTTATTTGTGTGTTTAAACAGTAAAAACAGTTAAGTACAACAATGTACCAGAGAAATCAGTGTCGGTGTTTTTAACGACACATAAATATTTTAAGAATCCATATAATACAATGTATAGCTCATAACGAAAGCTCATACAATACAATCATTTAAAAGCATTCAGCTCTGATTCCGTCATGGAAATAACCAATAAATTATTAAAAGACTTGATTGAATGATGAAAGAGTAACATTTTTGTATCTCGTTTTGATTTAAACGTCCTGAATTGAAGTGTTTCATTCGATTGCCTTTGATGTTGCTAAATGCTTTTTGAGAAACAAAAAAACTGTTAATAAACATTTTTAAGATTGCTCATTCAGTTATAAGCAAAAATCTTGTATTTAATTCACTGTATTTAATTTTCAAAAGAACTGTGCAGATGTTATGAGCGAAGGTTGAAGGTCGCTCCACGCTCCTAGCGTTGGTTTTCTAGGGTTTGTGTTAAGACGCAACAAAATACTTTTATTAAAAACACATATATTATATTTCCATTAATGATTAAATGATAAATCAATTAGTGTTAACAAATACCTATAATATAAACAAATAATTAACCTTGACGAATCTTTCAGCTTTCTGTTAGTGTTTCGAGAAATATTCAAGTTAATATCTATTGTAGCCTTTTACACAATGCCTATATCATTTTGCCGTTTTCCGTTCACTCAATATCATTGGAAGCCTATCACGACATCTCAAATGTCATTAACATTCACAAGTACACTTGTGACGTCATCAAGCGGGGTTTCATTAGCAATTGTCCCAATTTACTTCTTAGAAACCAATAGCCGATATTGGTTGGAACACGCGATTCCAGAATTATTTATATGATAGTTTTTCAAAGAAAAACGAGTACGTAGAGGCAGTATTTTATTTTTCTTAGAAACTCGCCAGCTATTTTAATTTGACACTTCCTACGTAACTATAATCGTGGGTGTTTAAATGTTTGGACGTTTCGATGATTGTATGTGTCTTAATCATTCATCACAAGTTTTTCCCAGGCCAACGCTTTACGACTTATCTACATTTTAACTGTTTACAAGTTTCAGACTGTTTGTAAACTTTCAACTTTTCTCAGAGCTTTTTTACGAATAGAAATAAAACAACTATTAAACTCGCGCAATCATACCGTATATGGACAAAGATTAACTCACAAATAACATAGATCAATAGATAATGATTAATGCTTCATTAGAATGATATCATTAAACAAACTTTAAATAATTTTATTGAGCCGTAAAATACAGGAAATTATGTTATTAACCCACTTTTCAACTTACAAAGCATTCTCAGGCTTACGACCGTGAATCATAACTGACACATCTATTGTGGTCGTTTGTTCTAGAATTTTAGAAAACTATTATTGCACTAAATTAATTTAAAAAGGTTAAGCACCTAGGTAGCCTCGATTCGATTTTATGTCCTAGGAACGAACTGGTGTTAACTGTACAAGATATTTGTATGTTAATGCATAAAAACACATCACCTCTGAGATTCCGAGTTCCTATTCATGATAAAGCTAATAACAAATGGACTACTACATATTTTATTAATGTATGAGAGTCATAACTTTTATATAATGATTACGCGGAGGTTTTCATATAAATCTGTATAGTAAATCGTAATAAGATATTCTGGGAAGGCTTATCATTGCGAATGGTTTATGATGCCTTATGATCACAGTTGATAACAATCTTGGAACGCAAGGTTAACGAAGAATTATATGATATTTTTGTATTATAATTAAATCTTGATTGTTTAAGATTGTCAATTTAATTAATTAATAAAAATACGTACATATAAATAAGCATATAAAATATACATTATAATTAAATAGCAGTGCTCCGAAGTTTGACCCGCATTGCTCCGCTCCTATTGGTCTTAGAGTGCCTTCTTCAATAAATGGACCATCTAACAGTGAAATAATTTTTCAAATCGGACCCGTGGTTCCCGAGATAAGCGCGTTCGAGCAAACAAACAAACACACAAACTCTGCAGTAGGTAATTACCTATATCTAAAGTGATATAATAATCACTTTACTTAGATATAGGTAGTTAATTATTAAAAAAATATTTCATTTTTTAGTACTTAACTAGGTTTTGATATATGAAAAGAGGCAATTTAAATTGAGCTTGTAAGTGTTTATTATATTGTTGAGCACTGTTATTTTTTAATAGACTCAAGTAATTGATGGATAAAATTTCTGATTATTTTTAAAAACATATGTCTGTGAAAAAAGTCTGCTACTTCTCTGTGTGCAAAGATATGCGTATTATCTGTTTTATATCTCAAGTTTAAAACTAGATTTTAACACTATTTTATTAGCAACTAGCGGTCCGCCCTGGCTTCGCCCGTGGTACATGTTTACGTTTTCTCTACATAAGAACCATCCTCGTACTTCAAGGAATATAATAAAAAAAGAATTATCGAAATCGGTTCAGCCGTTCTCGAGTTATGCGCTTACCAACACATTTTGCGATTCATTTTTATATATAAGATTTGACCGATATCATAACAATAAAAAATTAAATATATGTATATAACATATTTTAGTATTTACATAGATATGGCAAATTTTACTTTTATATGAATATTTTCGACGATCAAGGCATACATTTATATACATAAACTAGCGGTCCGCCCCGGCTTCGCCCGTGGTACATATGAAAAATAGATGTTGGCCGATTCTCAGACTTACCCGATATGCACAGAAAATTTCATGAGAATCGGTCCACCCGTTTCGGAGGAGTATGCAGACTAACATTGTGACACGAGAATTTTATATGTAACGAGATTATCTATTAAAATAGTCACATTTGAATTTGCTACACACACTTATATTACAATAATATATAAATCCTGGGGTCCCCATGAAATTGGTTGATGGCGATTATCCATACTAATAATATAAATGCGAAAGTAACTCTGTCTGTCTGTCTGTTACTCAATCACGCCTAAACTACTGAACCAATTTGCATGAAATTTGGTATGGAGATATTTTGATACCCGAGAAAGGACATACTACCTTTTATTGCGAAATATGTACCACGGGCGAAGCCGGGGCGGACCTCTAGTTACAAATAAATCAAATAATTTTCATATAAATTGCAGATAACAGTTGACATGAAATTTTTTAATTAGGTATATTAAAAACTGTGACAAAGAATCTGAAATACATCATGATATTGTAGCAATAAATTTCACACATCGATACGAATACATAGTGGTTTTTGTTGCTAACCAGTAACCATCATACATCTGTTAGTTTCCTTTAATATAAAAACGTGATTGGAGCCTCGCCAATAAAACAATTGTAATCAATCATTCATCGAAATTAATAAAAATATAATATTCACATTTACACGTCATACATGCAACTCATGCGCACAAAAAAAACATCATTATTCATAGTGCACTATGCAGATAAAAATATAGGTATCAGAGCAAAACAGATTCGCAATGTTACAATTTTTACAATTACACTTCTTTGAAACGATAATAACTCAAGATGTTTTGCATCACTTTCGTTGTTACGCGAACAAAGCTTTTCACAAAGTCTTCCCGTTGATAATTCTCTTTGATTTTCCTAACATTAGCAATATGTTCGCCATATATCACTTGTGGGATCCTTGGACCAGAGGAGATCATTTTCTTAATTCTTTTCGCCACTTTTTATGTTTATAACGTCGTATATTCACCGAACTCTCAAATGTTTAAGTTATAAAATACAGCGTGTATCAATAAATTAGTTTTAAATAGTTTTGTGTAGTTTTATCGTTTGGAACATTAAACATGATATAAATTCTCCAGCGCGTCTATTTTTATTAGGAATCTATCGCCAGAGAGAAAATATAACTACGTTACATCTGTAAAAACAATATTGTGTAAATATAACCTGTGGGTAAATTTGGATTGCATGTGTTATTTTTTTTGTATGTACCTGTTTTAAGTACATATTATATGTAACGATGATGTCTAAATATTAGTTAAGCAAAATTCTATGTAGACAGATGTAAACGTAGTTTGTAACATTGTCAAGTTATTTTAAAGTTCACAATAAAATAAATATAATTCTTTAGTATTCTATGTTAATTTTATAAGAAGTTAAGTATATTATTAAAGGCATAAGCCACCTTTAAAGCTGTAACTGTATTACTAACATTAATGTAAGGTCCAAACTCCGACAAATTTCATTCCAAACCTGCAGCGTTATGAGCAACAAGCTGTATATCATAGACAAATATCAAGCTGTATATAAAGAATTTCTGGAAACCGTGCAATTCAGCGAAGTGTAAACAGTGATGAATGGACTGAAAATCTATTAACGAGTTTATAAAACCCTACCGTAGCCCTTAAGGGGGCGCATAAAGCAAAATAACCAATCTTCTATTAGATGAT
>CAJQZN010040046.1:11735-33752 GCA_907164685.1 Colias eurytheme
TGTATCATTGTAAATATATTTAGCTATTATTGGACGACGCTTGTATCAGAATTTTGCGATTTTCCATATCTATATTACACACGTGATTAAGAAGTTTTCTTAACCATTTTTAACAGAATTAAATACTGCTTCTTAAACTTAACAGAGGTAAAAGTAAAGGCTTAACAGAGTTAACGCTAGGATACACGATACGATCGATGTATTTATTGTACTTAATAGGATGAAAATTTTCCGGTGTGTCGTAAAATAAAGAAACTTTATTTCTTTAGGTTATTTGAGTTTTAATTGAAACTAACTCTTTTATTAATTCAAACGGTGATGGAAGAGAACTGCAGTAGTTTCTTTTAAAGAGCATTTATAAATTATTGATTACTTAATTATAATGTACAGATTAATCTACTACCCTAAAAGCTACTGACCTCCTTATCAGCAAATTTAATGTAATCCACCATTTAACACCTATATGCATGTCAAAGTCAATCAATCATGGTATTATATAATGACCGTAATAATAGTCTAACGGGTCAATAACCCGCTTGGTTATAAACAAAAAATCATAATTACTTCGTTCAATCAACCGGTTTCAAACTTATTTGCATCGCGTCTGAAGTTTTTGTTTTAACCTTCGCCTATTAAGCTTAATAACTGATAAGAACAAGCTAAATATTGTAATTTAAATAACTGTTATTTGCTATGTTATAAATATTCAACCGTCAATTAAAACTAAAAATCTCTTGTTTTTTGAATGTTAAACATAAATATTGTTTTATTTCAACTAATTAATAATACATTATCATAATTAAATGGTGATAGCCATTTACTTTGCTACATATTAATTAATATATTTTTTTTTTAATTCTATTATTCCACATAAAAAAAGGGAAATAAAATATGCAGGTGAACCAAAATGACCCAAAACTCATTGACAACTTACGAATAAAATGATTTTAACAAAGATGTTGAATTGTCAATTGAAGGTAGGTACGTATTTAAGAGTTTTTTTCTCCCACGACCATTTATATTAGCATAATATATTGATTGGACCTTAATATTCCGTCAATTAACCTATGAATAAATATAATCGCGGTCTCAATTGGGTCAATCGGGAATGTTCCCGTCATATTTTATTAGGTGGCCTAGACCTGTCACGTTATAACCTTACGTGACACGCCCTATTTATTATTACAAATAGTTTGAGTATACAAACGATGGCGTCAACTGCGGCGCCTAATCGCCGCTAAACTTTACTGGGTCAAGTAATGAGCTTATGGTAAAACAGTAGAGTATTGTGTAAGACGTAATCACTGTCGTAGACATGTGTGTGATACACATCACAGTTTATGATTTCCAATGAGGGATAAGATTCTGGATAATTGTTGGGTATGACTAATGGTTATGGCTAGCACGTTTAGAATATTTTTTGGTATTTACTCACTTTTAAGATAATTATGCTTATAGCTATATTACAAAAATGGGATATCGTTAGAAGTTAAGTCAGGTCAGTCAGGAGTGATGCTTTTCCCTAATGTACTTGCCACTCTATGGAAGTCCTTGGAAAATATCATCTATGTTTATGTAGAGTCGAACAAGAGTGGAACTAATTCACAACTTAATTTAAATGACTATTTATTCCCTACAAATTTTTGGAAGTATTTGAAATCTATGAGTTTGTAACTTACATCGTCACTTGACATTGCTCTCGCTGGCTGCCCATTGAACGAATGGTTACTTAACACCAACACTTCGCGCGGTGACGAGGAATATGACGTCATTATTTTATATGAGACCTTGAAATTATAGATTAATTGCATTCTTGTAAAGGTTATTTCAAAATCTTTTGAATTTATTAATACATTGTGTATGTATTTGATAATTATTTTATATGGTTAGTTGCAGTATAGTTTGACTTCGTGTATCAGTTTTTATAGTGTAAGTAAACTAGTAATTATCTTATCTGTGGTAAAAGCTTTTTGCGCTTTACGCCTTTGCAACTTCATTACCATTTTAATTATAGGTTTCAATTAAGACTTTTGCTCAATCATTTACAGTTTCATCAGATATGTATATCATATGAGTTTCGTCAGTGCGAAACTTACCTAATTTTTTTGTCTGCACTTTTTATACTTTAAATAAGTATAGAAACTTAAGAAAGGTACTTTTTAAACGTTTATTTATTTAAGATTGAGATGATCAATGTAGAGCACTGTTTTAGATAATTTATCATAATTCAGAATCGCTGCCTGTTATTGAGGTGTTCAAAATATCAATATAATTTACATACTATTGATTCACAAACCTGATGGAACCAGATTTAATAAATTTTCGACAAAAATACCTACCACTTAAAAAGTATCTTAAATAAGCCTACTTAATACCGTGATGATGATTATGATAATCACGAGGGTTCGGCCAAATTGAGCATAAAAGAACTAATGAAATATTCATCGATCTGGCGCCTGGGACTTGCCAAATTTTAACACACGATCGAAAATCGATCGCAGATAATAATATGAAGAAATCATTCAGTATTCTCATGGCCGTGAAACAAGATTAACAACACTTAAAAGGTTTTCACGGTAACCTTAAATGGCTCCGCTTATGTTATTTATTCGGTATATTGAATATTTATGGACGTTTTTTAATGGGAACTTTAGCTTATAATTGACTCGCCACCCTTGATGGATAAGGTGAAATTCTTTTACTTTCGTTTATAGCGGATTAAAAATAATTGGGCTTTACTGAAATTGTGAAACCAAGATTTATATGCACAACCTATACTACTATAGCTATTTACGTACACCATGCATTGAAGGATGTGTCTTTTTACAATTACTGGCGATATTTAAGGACAGTTCGCATTAGCATCTTTATGAAGGAAACAAGCGTGATTTCCCTGATATATAGTCTTAGTTTTATTAAAAGTTAAATTTTATCAATATAACTTTCCTATATGGACTTCTAAATTAATTCTCTACAAAATTTATCAAAACTAGGCTTGGTATAATACGATATGTTCACCATTGTGCTGTCTTGTCTTGTCATAAGAGCCTGTGACTTGTGACAAGCTATTCAATACAGCTTTTATCCGTTAGTAGCAATGCATTAGATACAGCTTTAATATTGCATTTAAAGCGATTATTATAAACTACTAGCTTTCCGCCCGCGGCTTCGCCTGCGTTTTCAGAGAAAACCCCGCATAGTTCCCCTTCCCGTGGGATTACCGGGATAAAACCTATCCTATCTCTCAAGTTGGATCGAACTGCTCATGGTGTGCGAATTTTATTATAATCGGTTAAGTGGTTTAGGAGTCCATTGAGGACAAACATTGTGACACGAGATTTATATATATTAAGAAGATTAACTAAACCCCATTGGCTAATGTGGTAAATTGTAAATTAATTTATAGGAAGTCAGCCAAGTAGTAGATACTGTTATGGAATGTTAGGAAATAGAAATAAAATTACTCGTTTAATTTTATTCCTATTTCTTAGCCTCTATAGGTTAGACAATTTATGTATAATGCTAATGACAGACGATACGTTTAACTACCCAAAAATAATTGAACTTGAGTTAATTAACATCACAAGTTATCCAGCTGGCGCAAAAAGCTTAACCACGTCTTGTTAAAGACGTGTTTTTTGTTATACTGTCATTCATTAACGACCCATTAATCCGCTGTTCTTAAAGAATTTAATAATTACGAGTTACATCAAAATTCATCTTAATTTGTCGAAAGTTAAACCACCGTTGACAGAAGCGACACGCCTCAATTTAAAAACATCACTTGAAGAGCAATTTGATCGCTAATTAATTTATGGCGCCCGTCAACTGTCATGTAAATTGGAATATGCGTTATGAGTCTCAATACCATCTTAATTTGTTGCTACTTGGGAATGCCCTTCTGATTAATTGGTGTAAAAGTAAAAAACGCCTTCAATTGGTTAAAGTCGATAAATTTTATTTAAGGTTTTGTTCGTTTTAAATAACAATGTATAGTGGTAATGGTTAATAAAGTTAAGGAGGATGAGAAAGAAAGATGTGAATTTGCTTGGTATTACGAATTCATGTAATAGGTATGTATAACGTTTTCAGCTTTTTAAAAAAAACCTTTCTACCTGGTAACAGATCTTAGAGATTTGCAATAATTTTGTATCCATTAATTGAAAGCAGATATTTTAATTAAGTTGTCCAGAATAAAATACTTCGTTCTTTTTATGTTCGAGTGAGTTTTTAAATTAAGAAATTCAAACTTCAAAAAAAATACTAAAATATTAAAAAAACAACAGCGACCTTGAAAATTGGAAATAATAAGAATACTAGGGCTCATTCCAACAATACACTTGACCTAATAGTTTTAACTTTCATACGTGTTCCGAGTGCCAAGCGCGCGCAAATTTACACAGGAATCTACTTTTTCTTACACACTGTGCGAAAAGTGTATGCGCGGCGTATAATATAAAAGGAGATGTAGAAGAAATTGTAGTACAAGCTGTGGTGCATGTGTCGTGCATGCGCAGTGGGTGATACGTTACGAGTGCTGGGAATTCTGACATCTCAAACATTGCCAATGCTATAATTCATTCCGCGTGCTGGCACGATGAGGGCGTCTTCTAAGAACGGTGATTTGTATCGGCCAAGGTATAGGAATTTGCGGTTTATTGAAAAAGTTCGAAAGGTCGTTTGTAATATAATCTGGCACACTATCATTCCACCTAGATAAATAGTATTAATCTAAATGTACCACGTAACATATTAGTTCTATTAAATTCAAAGCTCGGGTCACACATCCATCAGATATTAATATGATTCATAATTTTAATTTTTAACACATACAGTGCGTAAGCTTTTGGATAAAGTTATTGCTCATAAAGTTGTTGGTAATTCTTTTAAATATTTCAGAATGTAATGTTAAAACGTCTTTATATCCTATGACTTAACTCCCAAACAATGTCCACGATGTTTGTCGCGGGCTAATATTTGCATCTTACGTGATATTGAGTAATGAGCCAGAGCTGTATTATTTTATGTATCGTAAAATTGCACTACACGCTCCGTTACTTATATGCAATCATGAATCATTGCTATAGCTTTGAGCACGAAAAGATAAGGGCATGGTCATACTGGTCATAAAATATAGAATTAGAAAAAAAGCATGACATGATTTTCTACGCACTCTGGACTTATTAAGAGCTATATTGACTGAAATACACAAACTTCTCTAGCCTGAATTAGCATGCACTGCCTTTTATTGAACCCTTGTGAAGCTGTAGCAGACCGGTCAATAATAAGTTAGAATGGCCGAGTTCCAATATTAGTATAATAATAAATAACATTATTGCCGTTCGAGTTTAATTCTTATGCAAATAAATAGCTGTTACTTTAAGTGACTGCAAGATTTATTCATTGAAGTATAGCAGCAGATGTCTTTAGAGTATTAATAATATTAAGATTGATGACATGGTAATAACATACTAATTACTATTATACAGCGCGTTAAGATTTTGTGTTGTAAATGAAATATGAACGTTAATCATTCACTCTACCGCGTAAACATTTTGAGGAAATATGAAAATGAAGATGATTATGTATTTTTTCCCTTGCATTTTTACCAAAACCGCTGGTTCTTAATTCGGAACGTGTTTTTAATTATTATTATAGCTGCTGTAAAATATAAAAATAAAGGACATGTTGATTATTTGATTAATAATGTATTAATGGGATACCTATGTGCGATGGCACCCTGTTTATTTGTTGAAACCTTTTATGCGTATCAATTAAAGGAGCGATCGCATCGTTTTAGTGACCGTTTCTAATAAAAAATAATTTTCTTTAACTGGTTTTCATGTTAGTCTTTATTCTACGCAAAAATAAGATTTAAACTATGCTAAAATCAATAGTTATATGGCAGAATAGAAGGACGATTCAATAAGAATCAATCGTTACAAGTCTCGTCTCATACAATTATTGGAGCACTTGACCTCTCAGACAAAAATTTCAATTTATCATTTACTAGTAATTACTTCTGCTTATGGCTAATATTGGCTACTTATTACTAGCAAATATTAAGTGGTTCGTAAGGAACAAAGTTAATTAACTGAAATATGAAAGTGAGTTGAACTAATTATCTTATCCCTGATTTTTTTTTCAGCACAGAATATTCTTAATAAAATTACCTTAAAATTACTAAACAAAATGATAATCATTGTTCAAAACTTGACATTGGCAGAACCTGTCCCCGCTGGAATCGAGTCTCGAGAATTGTCTCTTTAGAAAAAGAAGAATACTGATTGAAGACTGATTGACATATTATATGAAAAATCGTTTGGAATATTTAAAAGTTTGAAAAAATTAACTATATTATTCTGTGATTCTAAGTACCAAATAGATAACAACATCAATTTATAATAACAATAAAATATAACGTTTATTTGCGTACTGCATCACTCAGTACATAATCGCGACAGACTGACGCGTGACATTCTTGTTAACTGCTAAGAAAACTGTATGCTGAGAATATTTAATATCTTTTTAACAGTATCTTGATAAAGCCTATTCATATATGCGACACTATCTTATCGTTATTTGAATAATTGCATATTTAATTTAGTAGATGATCCCTAAAAATCGGGAAAGATAAACAATAGTGGGAATAAGCTGCCGTATATTTTAAAAAATCAGGGTCTAGAACGCATATCTAGACCGTGAATTTTTTTTTACATGTGTAAACTATTTAATTCTTCAGTACCACAAAAGTTCTTTCTTGCTCTACCACCAATTCACAAAGAACATACACTGACGACGAAGTCATTGCAAACGCAACAATAAACACTGATACTGTTTTTATTGGCATTTATACACGCATGTCATAAAACTGCATGACATCATTGTACGGAAAAATAGTTTTAATTAAAAGTGTCAGTAAGGGCTAGATGACATCAACCATCATCAGTGAATTGATCCCAATCTACCTCAAGTTCAACCTTCCAGTGTAATCGAGTTTATAGCTTCAATTGTGTTACTGCCAATGGACCCTCCGCGAATATACGTACTAAAGAGACATCATAAAACAAGCAATTACGAAAGTCCTTACCTTCATTAAATGCTATTGAGGATATTGCCCATTGGCTTTTTATTTTTAGTTTTGTATTCCCTCCCGTTACGAAAGCCTTAGCGAGCTGTCATAACCATAATGTAGCGACGACATCAGTCAGAATTCTGCCAGCACTTTAAAAGCAAAGAGATTTTGTATGTCGATAATCATCGCATAAGATGCTAATAAAATTGGAAATTATTTTATACCTGGTATGACCTGTACATAATAAACACTATTGTAAGTACAAAGTTAATCTAACTAGTAACCACTAACCACATACATTAATTACAGCAATACTAGTTACAATTAAACAATTTAAGTGCTATAATAAAATTTTATTAGTATTATTCCTAAGCGGTTAAGCGATTACGATTAACGTGTAAACTGTAAAGGGTCTGTATTTATACTGAGGTGTAATTTGATTGAAGCGATGATAGACACGCGGCAATTTTGTGTTTAACATGTTGAGCAGAGCGGATAATTAACCGTTTTGTTTATATGTACATACACAGCGTATTTTTAGTAGATACGTATCGATAAATATTGTATTTATCGTGAAGGTTTAAGACGAATTACTGTGCTTTTTTCGTCCGTTTCGGATAATATTCCTTAGTAACCATGATATTTTTACAATAAATTATGCTCAAAAGTCTATGAAATTTCAGCCGTGTTATTACAACCGTTAATGTCAACTTTTCCAAGTAATTTCTCATTATAAATAAGAAGTGCATGACTCACTTTTACAATCAGCGCATGCGCTCTATAAATATATCATTGAGTAAGTAGCAGAGTTTTGTTCTAAACCGAGAATGTTATGATTTCTATGCGCCAGTTGCATCTGAAGGTCGTGTGAGTAATCTGCAGGAATATCGATGGTTTCCATGGAGACGTTATTGATTTAGCCACGAACAAACAAAGTTAAAGGATATTTATATGCATGAGGTAGCATGTATGGAACAGATAAGCATGAACTCATGTCAATAGATTGTACTTTGACAAAAGTTGGATGGATTAGAATGTAAGAATACCTTCCTTAATTAAACGTATTTAAAAATAAAATAATTTTTTTAAAAATCTTCAAGATTTGTGATAGTTTATACAGCACTGCATTTCCCCTAATAAAGGGGATAGTAGATTATATAAAAATTATTTTATCCGTAAATGTTTAGATATTCCTATGGTCAGTCTCGAATTCAACATTTAGAATAGGTCTTTTCTTTAGTTATAGTAAACCGTAAGTCGGTCAAGATTAAGTGTATTAGCATAACACAATACACCGTCTAAGATTTATTGAACGTCTGTGCTATCAACCTCAGAAGGGTTGAACGCATGCCCTTCGTGCCCGCATTGATAGATTTGGAACTAAACTATTGTTAGAACAAGCTACAGTTAACAAGCTTAAAACGAATGTACCGACGGGTAGCTACGGTCGCAAATACAGTAGTGACTCACAAATCCAATTCTTTTTGGTGCACTATATTTACTCTCAGTTCTCACCCTAATTAGGTATGCACCCGTTTCTAATTTCGCTGCACAAAGCGGCTCGCCGCGATCCGTGGCGAAAGTTAATTTTACCAACAAGTGACAGGTTGGCCGTGACTCAAGGAGGGGGATTAACTTGTCACCAATCTGTTTAAGTATTGAGTATTTAGCTCGGTGCATAATCCGTTTATGTGTGATTAAGTTTCTCCTTGGGGATGAGTCATCGCTTTCTATATTTCGTCCTATAAAGGCTGGTGAGCAAAGGCTTGCGAATTATTATTGTATAATTGGACGACTGAAGTTTCGCGAGTTGGTTTCTGACAAACTTTCTCGTTATCTACGATGTTTATGAATTCGTTGGTTGGTAAGGAAATCCTGTTAATAATATGTTCAGGTTTTGAAATTTTCCCAGGTAAATAAATGTAAATCAGTAAACGCAGTAGGTGTCTACTGTCTATGCAGATTTTATAAGGATTGTAGGACTATAACTTTAATTGCGGAGAAGCGGTCATTATACAATTTTCATGATCATTGAAATTGGGGAATGTTAAATTATAATAAATTTCAGCTCTAGGAATCTGACCTAGTTGTCTAATCAATATCATTCACAATAAAACCGCTGAAAATACGGCTTAATCACGCGAATTTCGTAGAAACAGCGCGAAGATTAAAAATATAATTTATGACCCGCTAAGATCTAATGTATCATGTGTACGCAAACGGTGATGTCATAAAGTGACGTCAAATTATAGCCCTAAATAACATTTGTAGTCACATGCTTTTACCCACGTAGTTCTAAATACACCATGCTGATCGAATATCGATTTCAGTCGTTAATCCTGAATCGATTTTAGTGACGTCGATAGGGTTGTACATGTACAACTTATACTGAAAAGCTGTTATAACTTGTTTTTTTGTTGATATGAATAATACAGATTATGCTTTTATCTCTTTAGTTGTAGGATATCTCACATAAATAGGGACAAGACTAGTTGTGCTCATTTGTGTGAACGCATTATTCCTATAACAATAAGTTATTTATTCTTTAAATAAATTACAATAATTTCCCACAAGTTTCTTTTTCGCGAATATTTTTATTCAGACCTCTAGACCTCTTCACACTAATAATAACATTAAAATAAAAATTGTGCCGGTAGCAGCCCTATAAAACAATAAAATTACCTGGAAACGTCAACACGCCCAGTGTTGAGGTATATTCAGAATATCGATAAAGTTTTACGAGCCTTCCTGTTCTGGTGAACCAGATCGCTTCGGCCGAATGTGGGGCGCTTCATAAAAAGGGTTTATTAAGGTCGACGTTGAGAGTATAATGATGTCACATTTTTGTATTCATTCATGATTGGTATCAATGAATGGAAAATTTATTGAAATTTCTTTCAATATGATAAAGTTTTAAGTTGATAATAAGATGCAAATATTATTTATTTTCACTAACATACGCACTTGACACAACTCCGTATCTTTTTGCATTAATATTTAAAGTTGTAAGCATAATATAGTGTACTTATAACTTTAAGTTTCGGACTGCTTTATATATCTAGCTTGTTTAATATGTAACGTTTGTGTTAATTAAAATTGTTTTAAGTTTCGACATTCGACATTTATTCTTCATTTTGTATAATATTCAAAACAAAAGTTTCAACGTACACAAATAAGATGATCAAAATTGCACAGCGTCGCTGCTTATTTATATTATGAGACAAAGGTTTGATAAATGTTCTCCAAGAAACTAACTTGTTGAGAAGGTCAGACTCCAAGTGATCAACATGCACAACGTGCTCAAAGCATTGTCTAACTTATTACCTAAGGAACTTCTTTTAGACACATTAGTTAATTTTATTTTGGATTCGAAGGAATTACATGTTTTATTCGAGTTGCTCCTTGATCAATTGTTGTAGTAATGCATGTTAGTCACGTTGTGTTGAGATATGTCGACATTGCTGTAGGATTTAAGGATCAATAAATGCAAAAAATATTGGAATAATTAAATATAAATTTTCGGTAACAAAGATATCTTTATGAGCCCAAGGAATGTCTATAATTAGAAAATATTTAAATAGGCCACTTGTGATTTACATTTGAACAACGTGAAACTATGACGTGAAACATATGGTCCGGTTATACTCCGGTAACATTGTAAGATTAATTTCCATCCACGTATTGAAGCTGAAATAACAAAGTTTCAGATGGAATAATCTCTAATATAATAGAAATGTTTATCTCTGAGCTGTGTGTCATCACGTTAATTATACTGTTTATGATTTCAGTAACAGTGACAGACGTAGGGAATTAAGTAATCTCTTAAATTTATATGCAATAGGATAAATAAAAACAAATGCGTATCTACTTATTACTTTTGAAAAAGCATTTACGATGAAACTCTATTCAAGTTATTATCCTTTGAAATAATTTCAAGTCTTATTTCATCCTCATTATTTAAGTAGGTACAAGAATTTATCAGCGTGTCAAAATTATGCTAACATCTTACGTGACTTATCAACAAAATGTAATAAGGTCAGTTCTTTACAACTACAAGCGATGGCTATGAATACGACACCCAAAGTCTTAAGTCCTATTAATCAGTTTTGACCTAATAAAGAATGTCCAGAAGTGTCCCTGTCAGCCTAATTTATAATTGCCCTAAATAACACATATAGCTTTCCTTATCAAATTTCTTTGTATTTTAGATAATAGATCACTGAATTAAAAAGTTTCTATGTTACACTCTTGTTACACTAATTAACATTTTTGATATCTAATATGCATTTTTTGGTGTCCAATGTAGACAAGTCTAGACGGTCATTACCAGTCGTATCCACTGTTGTCAATGAATATTTTACGGCTAAAACAATTCTAAGAAAACCACGCTTAAACTCATCTAGAATCTAGATTGTATCAAAAATACTTCTACCAATAGTGAAGTGCTAAGATCATTGCCAGGGTTCTCATTCCACTATTCAGCGCAATATAAATATTGAGATTAAATAAACACCCTAGTTACTTGTATTGAGCTGCCCACGCGCCCGCCCGGTGGCCTGTTATTTCAAACCATTTCAAAGATACGCACGATTGCTGATTGTAACAATTTAATCGACCTATATTGAATTCTTTGTTGGGATTGCTTTTTGTTCCATTAACAAGGTAGGCGTTATTTGAACCCATTATGATTTCAATATTATTCGTAAGAAACAGGAAAGACAAAAAAATTTAGGTAGAAGTAGTTTTATATGACACCTATTTACACATTATTAAAAAGACTATTGTAATAAAACGATTATTAATAATATACTACTGTTCCAACGAGTTTTATAATTTGCTTGACCTCACATTTATATTAACATACAAATTTTAGTAGACATGTCCCGACGATGCATTAGATTAGTAATAGCCGGTTTGCGACACGTTTGAATCCGAATGCAAATCCGTTTTGCGTTTCTCAGAACACATAGTACATACACATACTAACATATTAAACATTCTATATATAGCCGTGACGTAGAGTAGTTCTGCTCGAGAAAATCGATTTGTTTTGCATGCACGAAATCAATTTTGAGTGTCAATGACTGAATAAACTCGCGGGTATCGTAATTTTCAATTCCGTAAGTATTATGTATGAGTATTGTTGTAAGGATATGGAATATGTATACGCATTGATTTCTTATATTCCTTGCCCTAGCCAAACTGTTTATTTTTTAGATAATGGTGTAATACAAGTGGAATGAAATGGACTGTTAGTAGTTAAAATGGAAAATTTAGGGTAAGTACTTTAAATTAACGAATTTTAAACAAAAGTAATTAAATAGACTATCAATAGTATCTACTGGCATTTTTCCGATATTTACGATAAAAAAGAAAAGTAACATTATGGAACCTGTCCAATTTACTGAGCCGATTTGGCGCTAGTAGAAAATTATCAAATCTTTCAAATTTGAACTCATGCAGTATTTTTTTTACCTCAAATTTCGATATTCAGCAAAATATATAACTATAAGAGAACCGTAACAAATGTAAGCAAAGGAAGGACAGGCTTTTATAACATTTTGTGTGTATTGAATACATCACTTTTGTTTTACATGTCTAGTAATTTATTGGCTTCCTGTAATTGTTTCGTTCCCACGGCCAATTGAACGTTTTCAAGTATTTTGCGAGTTTTAAATTTGTTGCTAAACAATTAACACGCCTATGCTCTAAGTAAAGTGCAAATGTGGAAATTTTTAGTTTATATCTGGTTTTGCTAATTTCTTATTAATTTTAATTTTAATAAGATGAACAAGCTTCAATGTTTGACAGATGGCTTTAATCTGGAATAATATATCCCTAATTATTCAGATTGAGTTTGTAATATATTATTACCTACCGTGTAGTACAATAGTATATTATCATAGTAGATTAGTATATTATCATCACCAATGTATCTCTACTCCAAATATTAAAGTAAAAAACTTTAATTTACAAACTCTGAATGTGACGAAAGAATCGACGTCTTATTTACAATAATGAAGTCACATTTAAAAAACCGTTGAAGTTTTAATTCAATTTATGCTGACTTACGTAATATTGGCGATGATTCAACTCGTTAACATCATATTATTTAAATTAATGGCCAATTGTGAACGAACGTTACATGTATCAAGATCAGATAAATAAAACTATGAGTATGCCTGCCAAATAAGTCATTTAGAATGATCCCTATTCTAAATTGATTGAATTAGAGGTACGATCCATATACGATCAAATTAACAAGTAGCAAAATAAACGTAGAACATAAATAAAGACTAATAAAGAAGCTAATAAGGTGAATATAGGCTTGGTTTTTTTTTAACCACTGTCATAGAAAACGATGAAAGCTCATAATTTCCATATTTTTTTTTTTTTACGGGATTGTTGTGTCAATTTTTGTTCATCTTTCAAGAAACGAATTAGCAGTATAATGTATATTCATATGTTTTATCTAATAACATTTATTCAGTTCATTTGTATTCACAAAAAAATAGTAGGTAGCTCAATATGTGCACATTGGGCAAATTCGCAAAGTCATAAATTTAAATCAACTTGACTGACCAAATTAAAAATATTGGCCTTGGAGAATCATATTGTTTACGGCTAATTATCGTAGCAATTACGTAAATTTGAAATAATACTTCCTGTGATTTATAATTAATGCGTAATGGATTATTATGATGGAATGTGTAGGATGTGCTCGTGGAATTTTCTTCCAAAAATGTTCATATGGCGTAAAAATTGTGAGTCATAACATATTATTATAGGTTTTAATTCAACTGATGACGTAAAATTCACTTGTTGTGACGTTGTATTTACCATTTTAATATTTTTTGAGGAAAATTTTTGCACAAGATTCGATCTTTTGTAATTTTATATTTAGGTATAACATACTTATTTATTTAGTTTGGAAATAAGCTTTTCCTATGATTTAGTTATCGTACCCATCTTTCCTTACATTTACATATTTATGTGACTCTGCCTGGTATAAAAACGCCTTGCTTGGATTTTTCCTTTGTGGAAACTTTTCTGAACAAGTAAAATTGGGCATTGGGCATTGGGCAGTGCACCTAAATGTAACCTTATCTATACAATTGGAACGTTCACAACGCGCCATACTTTAAAGGTTATGTATCGTCTACCGTTCAGGCACCCTACAACTGATCTATATCAACAGTGTAATGTACTAATAGTGAGAAAAATGTTTTTATATCGCTGCCTTTGCAAATTTCATCGATACACTGTACCGACACTTTCACAATGTGACAAACGATTGGAGCGGGTTCCTGTTCCAACGTTTAATACTGCTTTCGGTAGTAGATGTTTGGATTTCTTTTCTCCAAAGATATATAATAGCTTATTTGGTATTAACGTAAAAATAGTTAAAAAAATATACAAATCATAAATTTAAAAAAAATCTATTAATTATTCTTAAGCAGTTAGATTACGAAGCCACAGAGAACTTATTACGTTCATATATTTAAAAGAAATTATTATTCTATTACACACACATACATACACAAACACACACACACACACAAACATACATGCATGCAATCTTTTTTTTTTGTTTAAATTGTAAAATTATTTACTTAAGTTGAAAAAGGCAACCAATATACTAAGATTGTGAGGGGATTCTAAAGCCTGTAACACAGTTTTGAACTAACACAGGCTTTAATTTCCCCAAATTTTTAACTGTATTATTTTGAAACTTTTTCAATAAAGATTTTCTATTTTTCTATTTTCTAAAAATTCACTAGAAATTGTCTTATTTCTAACATTAATACAGTTAATTCATTCAATAAATAAATAATTTACCTTGCAAGAGAAGAGAGCGCTCTGCCACGTGGCTTTGTTTTCACTGAAGAAGTAACAGCTGTGCCCCAGTCGGATGAACTTCGGTGGACAAACGTACGACATCTTTGTGGAATTCTTGTGTGCTTCTACTCCTTTACCTGCAATTTTATGAAGCAATCAAATTAAATTATCCATTAAATAAATTATTTGTTGGTATCTAAAATCATATTACATTATATTTTGTAGTCATAACAATTATTTTCGTATTTATATTTAGGTAGAGCCTTAACTTTACGTACATAAACGTAAATGTTTGTTTCTTTGTTTTTTTCTTACGTGAATAATTTGAAGTGCTGACATTGTACAAAAAATGTACGAATATGCCTTCTTTAAAATACATGTAATTTTTGGAGGTGTTTCCATTTTTATATACATACTACATATAAAATTTCCAATTAAAATGATTGTTTATCCATTCCAAGATGGTAACATGTTACCCCACGCATTTAATTACTATCGTAATTGAATTGGAAATACGTTTTAGCATAATTAATAATTAGCTTTGTTGTAGTTCCGACAGTGAGTAAGTTAAATGTAAGCAATATAAACACGAACATTGTGACAGTATAATTATTTAGTTCTTAGATTCGTTCAATCTATACCAACTATTTATAATATAAAGCTGAAGAGTTTGTTTGTTTCTTTGAACGCGCTAATTTCAGGAACTACTGGTCTGATTTGAAAAATTCTTTCGCTGTTAGATAGCCCATTTATCGAGGAAGGCTATAGGTTATATATCATCACGCTAAGACCAACAGGCGCGAAACCATGCGGGTGAAACCGCGGGGCGCAGCTAGTACGATATAAAATTATATAATTTTGCACACACTAATTAAAATATGATGTATGGTCGAAATCGAAAAGGATTTTTGCACGCACACTCGTGACTGTTATTGCGTGTGAAAGTGTTAGCTGATAGCCATAAATGCGTCCGCAACGAAATATATTTTATTACACTCAGATGATTCATCAACCAATCTGAATTACTGACCTCATGCCCACGCGTGTGATACGTAAATTTTATTTATGGTTTGCAACTGAAATTTCTAAATTTATTGTTATTGTTGATAGAAATCATCTTAAAATCAAATGCAAAGAAATTCGCTTAAACAATACACACTATGAGGCAAATTTTGGTATGGAAAAGCTTTAGTAAGGATAAAGATTATGTTTAATTTAAACAATCTGTATGAAATCAAAATAAACTAACCTCCGTATTCCTGACAATCAGTCAAAAACTGTAAATCATATCAAAACACTCAACACTAATCACGTGTATTATATTTTGTTACTTTTATAACATAAATGGTGAAATAAAACAATAATATGAAACAAAATAGGCGGGATTCGACTTTTGAATATTTTAACGCGTGTTTTTTTTTTTTGAAGATTTAATGGCCTGGTTACGATGACACGTGATTGACATTCTGAAATAGTCTATGGTTTGATATAAAACATTCAAAAAAAGTGAAAATAAAAATAAAGAACTCTACATAGCTTTTTTCAACTATTAAATCCGAGTATTAAATATACTTTATTGCATAGGTAAATTACTCTTACTTACAATTATTAAAAAAATTTTGTTAGGATATTCGGATATTCGCATACTTTATTTAAATCTTAATTTTATTAGGTATGCGAATATTATTCTTATTAAAAAAAACACAGTAAATGGGTAAAGTGATATGGAATTATTCAGTGATATAACAATACTGTGACAGGTTTTGAAATAAAAAAAATATAAATTTGTTAATAACAAATATCACTTAACCTCTAAAGATATCGGAAGCGAACCGTTGCGTTGTTTGAAATTTATTATTATAATCTGAAGTATTTAAATTTAGCAAAAAGCTTTTGTTGAAATATTCGTTGTATGTAAATTCGTTTTATGATATTTTTTCTGTCTATTAGCGACTTAAGTGTTTTGATTTTTTTATTAGGTGTTTAGTATTCACTAGTTTAGTAGGACTTGACAGCTTAGCGTTATTTAGCAATTTTGTGTTACGCGTAGGTGTTGTATCGGTTTAAGCTTATAATTAATATGGCTATTTCTAAATGTTGTGGAAGGATGAAATGCTACTTTAGCGAATAATTTTATTTGAGTGGGCGATACAGATTAAGCTCCGTTTAGTAGTCTTATTAGATAAAAACATTATATTATTTAGTTGGAAAATTCTTATGGCGATAGTATTTTGCTATAGAAATTCGGCTACAATTATTAATGTTCATAACTAATCTTAATGTAAGTAATGTAAATCATAATATTATGGTATACTTACATTGTGACAAAAATACTATGTACATGATGGCCGCCACGGCAATAATCTTCCCTCTCCTTTCAAGAGCCTCCATTTTATTATTATAATAGTCCTTTTGCACTTTATTAACAACGACAAACACGAACTTTCGATATTTATAATAGGAACTACGTCAAGTCATATTGCTATACAAAAACTGCAAAAAGACTATATTAAACTTTTCACTGGCTGGTAACCTGAAACAAAGAAAAAAAAAAGTTAATTTTTATCTATGGTCTACATTGGATACTCTGTGGAATTGAAAAACATTACCGCCAAAAAGGTGCGAATATGCGCATATTATGACGATGACGATTTTCACACAACGAGAAGATTGGATAAAACATTTTAGGTAAGTAATAATGTAATTCTAAATTAAACCGGTATTTTCTATAGAACGATTAGTCTAATATTATAATTATGCGATAATAATTAAATGGCTTTTCCATTCTTTGTTGTATATAAATTTTGTATAGTATCAAACTGGTTCAGAAAAAGGTCAAACATAGGCGTAGTATTGCATTGAGATAATATTAATATGGAGACGACACCGCCTACATCACTTAATGGTTTTAAAGTGAAACGCATCAAACATGCCTTCGTGTGTGTTACGATATTGCACAAATAATACAAATAATACGGAAAAGTGCAAAGGAATAACTTTCATCGTTAAGTACCTAACTAGATAATAATTTTTAAAACTTAGTTAGAGCAAAAAAATGGCGCACAGATTTTGTTCGTGGTGTCTCCTCCATACGTAGTAATATTATCTCAATGTAGTATTGTTAGATTATTAATTTACTAGTATCTTATATTATTTAGTTTTTAGGATTGATTATGATTCGAATTAGAAATGGACTATGCTGATACAATGAGGTTGTTTTGCTCACTTTTCAAATGATAATTATAAACATTAACAGTTGACTAAATAAATACGTAATAATATGGTAATAATAACATTATCCAAGATATATGAAACATGTTCAGTTTGTTTCTTATTTACATAACACACAAGTAACATAGACTTTTCATAAAAAAATGAAACAATGTTATAATCTCTCTCAACAAAAACGTACATACTCATACGGGAAAACATAATTTGAAAGCAACAATAATAAATAATACAGTATTTAGGTTAAGTTAGAAAGTCTAGCTATGTAGAGAAATCTAGATTTAAGCTTTACATTTAACGTCTAGGTAAGGTAGCACAATTATGCAGTTTATGTAATTCTATTGGGGGAATTCGGAAATAGGTTTATAATCAACATCCACAGATATTTTTTAGGTTTATGCGCCTGCTAAGGAATGTGTAATTGATAAACTAGGTAATTAAGTTTATAAAACATGGTACAAATATATGTAACATTATAAGTAGATTAAGCCCTTCATGTTTTTGGGATTTTTATTATAAAATGCCATGCTGAATATAAATAGATATATTATTCAGGTTTGTAATGTATTTATGACACGTATACACGTAATTCCCAAAGCTACCCATGCTGGCATAAACAAACTTGAAGTACAATCATGTACATACCATCAAGCTCATATACCTCTATAGAGTACTTATAGTGTATGTATGTTTGTCCACATTCCAACACCCTGAGACACGCTTAGCCTGACCGTGAAGGAATAGCGTAGCTAAATTAGACGCGTTTTACAATGGCGTGTATAAGAATTGCAAGAATGGGTTTTTTCATGTGGCAAATTGATTTTCTATTAAAATTATAGTTCAATAGAATGTCTGTAGAAATTGATTTTGAGTTATTCGATTCAAGAACATAATATATTGTAATGTAGTTTAGACTTCCAAGACATCAGTTGAGATTCTTCAGTAATTTTGTAATTTAATGGGTTTCTTAATCTATTTATATTAAACAGTTACATTGCTTTATAAGTTTGTGAAGACTAAAACCTAATTTATACAGAAAAATTATTTCTTTACCTATCGTTCGCGTTCGCGTATACAAACTGAATTGACTTGAAGTATATCTCAGTTCGTAGATATAACTTTTCAAATAATGCACACATTGATACTGCATCAGGTGTATGGTTTCTTAATATAGATATTTACTTACACGTACCATGATTACTACACAATCGCATCTAATGATAGAGATGCATCAAGAATGCGCGACCGCAGGCGGCCATGCGCGACTGCACAAGTTCGATGGCTTTATCGATAGCTATTATTATTTCTGGTATCCTGGTATGATGCTTTGATCATTGGAGAAGTTGCTAGAAATATTGATTCATACCTGGCGAGTTTGATATAGGTAATTTTAGCCATTTGATGTGACTCATGTGTTATGAGTGTTTTTAATTGGAGTGATCTTGTCAATATATTATGATTTTGCAACTGCATACATCATACAGAAATCGAAATAGTTATTAATAAAGCTCTTAAAGATTCTTTATCAACAACTATTAAAATTTCTGGTGTAGTTGATGATTGGAAAAGTAAGTAGAATTTAATACCTAGCAAGATGGTTTGTTTTGATAGTATAAACGTTAAACGTAGCGTTCGTGGTTGGTTTAATTAGGTGTGGACTAGCTATAAAGTCATCAAGTGTAGTCAAATATTCTTTGGAGGAACAATTAGGGTAGAATTTTCAATAATCAATTTATCTCCTTATTTATAGATGTTTTGTAGGTGTGAAGCTCATAAGAATATCATTCAGACTGAAATCAATCTAAGGAAAATGAAAACTTCCTAGAATATTTCATAACTCACCATTACTCATAGAAATGTTCATTATATACGTGACATGTATAATAATGTATTGTGTAAGGTAAACATTTCAAAATATATAAATACTTGAAGCGTACAAAGAGAAGATGATGTAAACAATATGCATCGAAATATTAACAAACTTGAACTGAAGCTTAACCATTATCTGCTTTCTCATCGACCAAATATAGCTCTTCTATATTTCAGTTTAAAATACAAATCCGCGTAGCATCAAAAGCTGCAATCGATGCAACTAAAATTTCCTATTAAATAAAGCTTCAGCAATAAATATCTAATGTTATAGATTATAAGGATCATTTTTCCTGAGTATTATTAGATGCAGATGTTTGGTTGCACTTGAAAAGCATCTTAAAGGCCACTCGAGCATCTCTCGTGTAGTTGAATGATCACGGTTCTTGTTATGAGCCGGCTAGACTAGGAGTTTGTCTATCTTATCTTCAATAATATTATTGCAAGTTAGCTTCAAGTCTCTTCTGGAATAAATTATCTCAAAAATTATTCCATATTTTATAAATATGAACGGATCAGCAAACATCGTCAATGAATGAAAAATTTAATGTTAGATGACGCAATTGCAATGGCCTCACTTCGTTAGTTATTAAAATATGACAGATATTTGAAAAAGGGACAAACGTTTCCAATATCAAGTAGAAACCATGCGTATCAAATTTATCCACCGTCCGTCTTTGTTTGCGTAACATAAAAACAGCTACAACCCGTGCCGACCTTCTCAAGAGTTATTAAAACTATTTTATTTATCAACTCTGCTTCTAAATTATAAAAATAGGAAAGTCGCGGGCACGAGCTAGTCGTATAAAATGAAATAGATTATAAATAGATGATCGATGAGCGGTCGGATCGTATTGATTTCATGAGTTCATAAACCTTAGTGTTATTCTTGACTCGTTGAGTGATTAGTTCGTGGTTAAGTTCATATTTAACTATAATTAAATTATGATTTTTATATAAGGTGGTTGTCTTGTTAACAGCTATACCACTAAGTTATTGAGCACTGCCTTAAAGTGTTGGATTGTATTGTATCATTATATAAATAATTAATTTTAGTTATTTTACGCAACGCTACCTTATCTTAAACTTATTATATACTATACTAACTTATGCTTGGACTAAGCTAGACATCAGATCGGCACCTAGGTGTGCTGTTAGATATTTAAAAATAGTATGATAGAGAATTATTAATACGATATCTTGGTCGCAATTTTCTCGCTCAAACGAAACATTTCTTACAACACTTTATTTTTCATCAGAAGCGGATATTTCAGAAACCTTACAGCTTTTCAAATAATGTTTCAAAGGTTAAACCGTTACAGTTTTATCATAACACAAAGCGGATATTAGCCGACCTTCAAGGGCCAAATGTTATTTGATGTTAGCTGTAAAATAAAATGTCTTTCATAAATTACTTTTAGGAAGGGATCATGGCATCACCATTGCCTCATCAAAGCTTAACCGTTCGGGATTCTAAGATTCTTTTAAATTTATCGATCGAAATTTATATTGGGAAATTATTGGACTCTTAGTTCTGTCGTGGTCCGTAGATAATGGTGTAGCGTTACGGTCTTTTCATAATATTCTGTGAATATAAGAGACTTTCTTATGATAAATAATTATAAGATTGAGGAATCACTCCTTCTAGAATCTAGCTTCTTAGACTATTAATTCAGTAGGCTAAACGAGAGCGGAATCTTTGTCTTTATTTGCCCACAATATTGTATACCAAAATATACGACTACAGGGGCAAAAGATTATATTATTTAACGCATTACGTAATATCGACATTTTTACCACACGATTACATCATGGTCCTGTAACATTGTTGAACCCGAGTCGTTTCAGACTAATTTATTAGCATTTTATGTTTCTTACTACGTGAGATACGTTCATTCAAGGCATGTGTTTGAGTCACGTGTATTTATTCAATGTTGAAGAATCTTGTTTCTTAGGCACTTTTATTAAGGAACAAGCTATTTATACTAGCAGGTTGATAAAGAGCA
>CAJQZN010040047.1:0-29562 GCA_907164685.1 Colias eurytheme
TATTTGATTTGCTACGATTATTGTTCTGTGAAAATTTTCTGTAGGGTTGCTAGTTTCGGAGATACGCGGGAAATTCTTTTTTTTTTTAACATGGCCGCTGCGACATTTTAAAATTTTATAATTTAATTACATAGGTAGTATAATTTTTTTTAATACTGGCCGCGGCGGCCCATAAACTTTGATTTAAATTTTAATTCAAGGGGATTAGTAGAAACTACAGATAATAATATAATATTTGGTAGAAAATTGCATCCTCTGAGAAACAACTCTCAATGTAACTTTTCAATTAACTATTATTTCTATATGCTGATTTGTAAACATACAACTGAAACGATTACAACGAATTTTAGCAAACATAATATAAAGGATAACTTGGATTAACACATAGGATAGGTTTTATCCAGGAAATCCCACAGTTTTTCTTTGAAAACGCGGGCAAAGCCGCGGGTGGAAAGCTAGTAATAAATAAATTAAAGACTTTTGATTTGAAACACGATTTATTATTAACTCAACGATTCGCACACTTTGCAGCGAGCACGGATAGCTGCAATAAACTTGCGTAAAATCAAACATAATAAAGTATTAGCACAATATACACATACAACCAGTAGGGAAACTTCATACAACACGTTCGAAATGGCTCACGCACACAATCAAGCGTATTTACGATAATCTTTTAACTTTCAATTGTGTGCGTGAGCCATGTCGAACATGTTGTATGAAGTTTCCCTACTGGTTGTATCTGTATAATGTGGTATCAGATACCTATGATTTGCATGCTATACCAACTGGTTTCTATTTCAATCTCAGTTAATAACGTCCAAAATGTAATAACAATACTCAATGAAGGTTTTTTCAATAAAAACAAACTGGATGCTGTAGATTATTATAGTGTGATATGTCGCAGTTATCTATTTGATTGAATGACTAGCGTGTTAATTGAATGACGACATTTAATTGAATGACTAAAGGATAAGTATATAACTCTGGACTTTACACATATATGAGTTGTCTCGTGTGAAATCAGTCATGATGTGGATGCAAGTGTGGATGTCAATTCGAATACTGGCCGTTATGGCGCTGGCCAACTTTGGGTATGTTTTTAAAACTTGTTAGTTTAGTATATAAGGATTAGTATATAAGTTCATACATTGTGATTTAGTTTTATGGGCCCTCTTCACAATGACAGCGTTGACCCAACAAATGGTTGAAGTTTAGACCTTGAAAAGGATCATCTCAAATATCTTTACACGCAGGAGAAGCTGCGGGCAACAGCTAGTAAACTATAAAGCAAGAATAAATTACAACAAGATTCAGGTTACGAACTTTATTTCAGGTTAACATTGAAAAATAATTGTGTTGTGAATTTTCACGCTTCGCTAGCGAAATTCCCCTGTATGTGCGACTTTTTAAGTGTAATAAATATAATATAAAAAATTATTGGTTGACACGGTTTTCGTAATAGTTAATCAATTATTTTCAATCATCATGTAATATAATATTTAAAAATCCTACAGCCTACTTACTAATATTATAAACGCGAAAGTTGGTGAGGATAGATGGATGTTTGTTATTCTTTCACGTAAAAACTACTAAACTGATTACAATGAAATTTGGTATGTAGCTGAAGACCCAGAATAAGAAAAGGGGTTTCACTTTCAACCCTGAGCTATTATTATAGCTATGCAGCTAGCTATCATTTATGCCTAAAGTTGACTTTCGTTTAGGGAGTTAACCTTCTGTACGTAGTACTATTATATATTCTGTGATACGGCTACAGGAACGGGAACTATGCGGGTTTTTCTTTGCTCGGACGAAGCTGAGGGCGGAATTCTAGTCATCACTACATAGAATAAAACAAAGTCGCTTTCTCTGTCCCTATGTCCCTTTGTATGCTTAAATCTTTAAAACTACGCAACGGATTTTGATGCGGTTTTTTTTAATAGATAGTGTGATTCAAGAGGAAGGTTTTAGTATATAATTTATTAGGTTTTAGACAAAGCGGGCGAAGCCGCGGGCGGTAAGCTAGTAAATTATAATCATCATTTCAGTCATGCCATGCCATACGATACGATTATCGTCGGTCTCGGCTCCGCCGGGGTGACGGCTGCGTCTACACTCGCGCGGGCCGGCAAGCGAGTGCTGGGCCTTGAGGCTATGGACAGAATAGGGGGTAGAGTGAAGACCGTGCCGTTTGGCGATGGGCTAGTAGAGGAGGGGGCTGAATGGTGAGTGTTGCCAGCTTTGAAATAAAAAAGAAATAGGGGGTATTTTGATCGGATAGACGTTTTAAAGTTACATTTTAATTTTTTTTATTATTGTTTGACGACAATTGTACTAATAAAATTAGTATTAAATATATTTCAGAAGTAAACTGGAAGTACGCTCAAATAATACACTATTATATTTCATATGAGTATTAAGAATAGACTCCTCCCCTCGAAAATTAGAAACACAAATAAAATCGACTATCTTATGCGTAAATTAATGCATAATGAATATGGTTCAAATAGGCCTACCAATCACTAGCCTATAAAATAATAGAACATCAATTATTTTCCAGGATAGAGGGTACAGAAAACAATCGCATATACCAATTGGCCATACACAATAAAATACCATTACTAGACCAGCAATTGGAGTTCGATGTATACAGATCAGATGGGAGTTTGGGCAATAATACGTTGATTTCCGAACTAGTGGCGTTCTGTCATGATCAAGCTGTCAAGGGGTCGGAGAAACCGTTGTCTGTGGGTGAATTAATTACTGGCAAGTTAGTATTTTTTGAAGTAGTTTTGATGTAGATATGAAAATAGATAAATTTATAAAATATGTATACGAAAAATTTTGCTCTATGATACATCGTATTATTTTTAATTGGCAACACTAAATAGAAAAAATTGTGTGGGTAGTTAAAAAATATATTAAATACTAGAGAAACTTAAAAGTTCTTCGTCGAAAAATTACATTGTACTTAATTCACAGTCGAATTTCATAGATGACGATCATGTCTAATTAAAAAAATTATAAATGTAGAAAAATAATATGATGTTGTAGCCGAGTTGGCGCCAAAGCAGTCATGTAACAAAATCTCATTTTTTTATAATATATCTTTCAGATTAAAGGAACACATTAAAATCAAATATCCCGAATTGAAAAACAATGAAACATTTTTAAAGGAGTTTTTAATATTTATGAACCTCATTGTTAATAATCACCAAGGTTCCAATGATTGGACTGAGGTTAGTGCAAAGTCGGCTTATAAAGACTATGCTGGACCACAACATATAAGCTGGCATAGATATGGATATAAAACATTTTTTGAACTAGCTTTGGTGAGTAAACAAACACATATTTGAAAAAAAAAATATTTAATCATTCTTTGGAACGAAGTTCGTTATCGCGGCCTGCGAAAGGGGGCCAGACGTAAAAAGAAATCCTGCCCGGTGTGGGAAATAGCGTACGATTTCGCGAAGAAATGAAATCTCAGTTCATTTGCCTCATCAATTTTTCGTTTGTACAGCCTGAAATTATATACACAATGTTTAATTCGCTAAATACAATTGATTTTGTAATTTGCTTGTAATAAAAATATTTTACCTGCAAACAAATGCCTCTGAGTAAAGCTAACTTCTCCTCGAACATGTTCAAAGTGTCCTGATACATTTCTGATTTTAGGCGATCTTTTCTTTCCTTTTCGATAAAAATTAGGTGTATATCTCAGCCCGTTAACACATGAAGGCCCGACAAAGCACGATATATTTTATTACCCAATACATCGTAGATTTTGCTTATATTTATAAATCTCGCCGTATTCTCTCGAAATAATTCATAACATTGTCAATACAAGATATTAACTTGAATATCCCATGAAAATTTTTTTGAAAACGAGATGAACATACAACTAAGTGCTTACCTGTGCTAAAATCCATTTAGATACACAATTCGCTTAACAATCTATGTGGCACAATGTGTGTGATATATTATTTTGATATCTGCTTCCTTGTGCCTTCAAGTTTATTTATAAGTGATAACACTTTTTGCTACCTGTCAGAGATTTCAATGTTATGCTGAGAGTTATGTACCTTATGGATGCATGCATGTCACGATTTTTATTCCATTCCGTATTTGTTGTTCAGCAATTTTTCAGCACGACTTTGATATAAGACTTTGCATAGCCTATGATATGTGATAGGTTGGCATTTGGTTATTTTATTGCGGATTTTCATCAATAACTCAATGTCGTTGATCTTTGTAGCATACTCTTTTGTAGCGTTCATTGTTGTGTAGTTTGTAGTGCTGCTCAGTTTGATTTTACTATGCTTGTGACATTTATATTTCTTACTACAAAATATGCATGCTTCAGCTATATCCGACTGTGTATCTGAGTCCCCGTCTTCTGCAGCTAATTTGATGCTGAGAAAGATATGAAAATAATCAATATCAATTTATTTACTACAACATAGCTTATTTATTATGAGGGGAAAAAATTCGATGCATTCGACGCATCCTAATAAAACAAAGCCACAAATTAGGGTTTGACATTTTGCTAACAAATTATTGTTGTAAGAAATAAAAAAAGCAAGGAATTGACTTGAAAATAAATACGATTTAATGACAAAATTAATTACTGAAGCAGACTCACTCTATAAAGGTAATTGTTGGTGAAGGTATTTGTTGGGAAGAGCAAGGTGATTGCACTTGCGTTGTGCTCGTTCCTGCCTCTGATTCTGGAATATTTCCAGATGCATTTTCATTCCCAATGGAGGCGTTGGCTTCTTTGTAAATATCTTTATATTTCTTGCCGATGGCATTAAAACTACGGTAGCACGTGCTGTGGTACCCGATTGATGTGTCCGTAATTTCCGTAGGCAAAGCTTTGTCCTTATCTTTTAACTCATTCGTCACACGAACTGCCAAGGAGTATTTGCACTTCTGCAAGGTCTCTTCTTTAAATTTAATTATCGGTGCATCACTCTGCAGGCAAACGAAACAAATTATTCCCACTGCACTGTCTTCATCCATTTTGGGCTTCTGTTCGAACTTTGAACCAAATTTTTAATTGTTTAAACTTTTGGTAAATTATAGTCGAGCCAATTTATGTAAGGTAATAAACTTTATTATGGTAGGTAATGGTCAAAGAGCCGAAAAACTGGAGGTATGTATTACTTTACTCTTTGAACTGGAGCAAAGAGAACTGGGAGTCTGGAATCAGGAATGGAAAACTGAATAGTCAACAGTGAACCGTCAACCGTGAAAGTGACAAATGACAATTGACATCTCGACTCAGTGCTGCGGTGCTGCCAGAACTAATTCTAGAAAATCAGTAGAATAAATATTATAAATAAATAAATAAATAAATATTATAGGACATTATTACACAAATCGACCTAGTCCCACAGTAAGCTCAATTAAGGCTTGTGTTGTGGGTACTAGACGACTAAATATAATATTTAATAAATACATATATAGATAATAACACCCAGACCCAAGAACAAATAATTGAGTTCATCACACAAATATTTGCCCTGACCGGGGATCGAACCCGGGACCGTCGGCTCAGTACGCAGTTACTTTACCACTGCGCCAACCGCGTCGTCAATAGTCAGAATATAATATATGTATATGCCAAAAATCGGTAGAAATTGGTAGAATCCCTAAAATCGATTGATCGACCACCTTAATTTAGTAGGTTTTATAAATTAAAAATACTTAAAATCACCGATAATCTATCCAAATATATAAACTCAAAGGTGGCTGAAAGGTGACTCAAATAATACTTCTTAACGCGAGCGAAGCCGCGTGCAAAAGCTGGTACAGATATAATTTTGATCACAGTGATTTTTTCTGGCTTGCCTCCGCGTACCTTCTCTGCCACTATTATGTATGTTCATTGTGCATCGCACACTACATAAAACGGTTGACTTATTTCTAATAGGTACATAGAACTCCAAATTAATAATTATTGCAATATTTCAGAACACATACAACAACGGACCAGGGTTGCCAAACCTAGATATTAAGCTAAATTCGCCCGTAAAAAGGATTATATGGCCACGTAATAGCACAGGCAATGTTTTAATAGAGTGTGAAGGAGGACAGAGTTACACCGCACGACATGTTATCGTCACCGTGTCGTTGGGTGTTTTAAAGGAACGGTGAGTATAATTCATTCATTCGTTTATAGGGTTATTTATTAGTATTAATTTTAATAGTTCATGTAAAGGTAAATGCTAGTTCGTAGATTTTAACCACATCGTAACGGTTTCTTTTACTATTATAGATAATGTTTAAACTTAATGTTGACTCTTATCGAATCATTGATACAAATTTGGTGATTCCAGACATGAAAAATTGTTTGAACCCGCGTTGCCAATAGAGAAAAGGACATTCATAGATAAAATGTCTATGGGCGTCATGGATAAAATCGTTTTGAAATTAGACAAACCATGGAGTGACAAGAAATTACTGTTCTTCAGCTTCCTATGGAGGTTGGAGGACATAGCAAAAGTGTCTAAGCAAGATCATTGGATAACTAGAATTATCGGAGCTAGCAACCCCATGGGTTCAGATAATACGTTAACTCTATGGACTAGTGGGGATGAGAGCAAAATGGTCAGTATGGAATGTAAGTTTTTTATTGGCAATCTGAATACATAATATATAACATAACATATAAACAGTTAAAGCAAACGGCTCTAGACAAAGATAGAATATATATTTAAACCATAGCCAAAAAGAGTTAGCAACGTTCCAGAACGTGACTGACCAAACGCAACCAAGCTAAATTTAATGACTTCAAACGGAACGTTTTTTTATGCGTATAGCCGCTTCTACCACAGTATATAATATGTATTCTGATTTGGCATTAAACGACTAGAGTACTCAGCACATAGAATATATATACTTACTAATTACTATGCTAACGATCAGGCTCAAAAATTATTAAGCAAAATTCTGTCTGCATTTCTTTCTAGTCACAGTTTCTAGTATACAATTGATTTTGAACATTCCTGCTACGAAATAAGGTCTTAATTTGAATGAATGTTGTACACAAATCCACTGATACATTTTCTACGACGCGACCTTCTAATGGCAAATATGAGTCTAGTTGTTACTTGTTTATGGTAATACTAGCGGTCCGCCCCGGCTTCGCCCGTGGTACATATTTCGCAATAAAAGGTAGCCTATGTTCTTTCTCAGGGTCTAAAGATTATCTGTGCCAAATTTCATCAAAATCGGTCCAGTAGTTTATGCGTGAAAACCATACATACATACATAATTCAGATACCCAACCTCTGAACTTTATAAAGACAGTGACGTTCTGACGGTGCGGCAGCTTTTCATCCTCTATAGCTCTCTTTCCACCCATAAATCTATCTTAAATTTAGTTGATTACAAAGATCTTGTAAAAAAGCGTGTCTTCAAAATTCCAAACATAACTACACACTCAACATTCGCTAAGCGCATGAACCCATATATTGGCATCTTTATATATAATAAAATAAATTTAAAATGTAACATTAAGAGTTTTTCTATTTTTAAAGCTAAAAAAGTTATTACATGCTATTTAAAATCATTAAATTACACACAAACAGAAAAGCTTCTTGTCTCAATACATTGAATTAATATAAATTATTGTTTATTTACATTATATTGTATGTATCATATAATTTTATTTATTTTAACTTTAATTTATTTACTTATTTAACTTATTTTATTTATTGATATAAGGTAACGGCACCAGTGGTGGACAAGCATCCAGTAATGGACAAAATAAATATTAAATTTAAATATTAAGACCAAAATTAACGTTATATAATTTGGCAATACTTAAAATAAAAGTTTGGTTCATAAGCTATCAAAATACGACATTTCATCCTATTCGGCCAAAATGTTTGAAGATGGCAGAACGTTATGTTTAGTTGCTGCGACTCGTTTCGAAGAAATCCGTTTTTACTAAGAAAATCCTTAAGGAAGTGAGGACACAATTTTGGTTATAAGAATTTTTGTATAAATGTCAGCAAAATTTTATATTACTTTTATTTATAGTAGTTAAGTGTACGAAATATTACACGATTTAGTATCATGATAGGTTATGTTGTTTAAATAAAATTCATCAGTGTCCATAACTGGATTTAATTCTATGGATATATCCATTTATGGACATATGTCGAAAATAAACTTTTTTTAAAGGTATTAATTACATGCGCTTTTCTGTATTGTCTTTTCTTTCTGATTAATAATATACCTATCACGACCATTTCAAACAAAGGGTTCCAATATTGTACAACAATTGTCCATGACTGGATTTGCTTTGGTTCCTATAATGGACATTGATATTTTTTGTTAAAATTACACTAATGGGTCCAACAACATAATATCTATCTAAACATGAAGAATATATTTTAGAACAATGGGTCATTATGTGCTGTGCGACTCGTTCTCGGCTTCATTCTCTATCACTGCGTAGAAAAGTCGCATACTTATGCGTATTGTAACGCATCTATCATAGAGAGTTCTTTGATGAACTGTTTGGATCGTTGTCTGCTGCTAAATTTCACCACCATATAGCACACACGCTTAAATTTCATCCACACCATCTTGAAAACAGTTTAAAAAAAGCTTTTTGCCTCGTGCTACAATTTGGAATCCATATGGATGGACCGATCAGATTAAGGCTGCTGGCGGATTCAGATTGGCGATTCACTTCACGAGTGTAGCGGAATGCCAGGAAACAGAGAGATATGGCGGAACATCGTGAATCGGGTAACATCTACCCCCCTAGAGTGATATGACGAAGAAGAAGAAGTCCCAAAATGGATGGAATGGCAGTACTTTTTTTAGTTATATTTTTCATCCCTGACTTATTGAGAAAAAAAACCATATTGGTGTTTCTTAACGGACATAACTCGTATTTAACGATGCATTTGTCCAATTTTTGCATAGAAAATGGAAATTAAGACTGTTTTAAATATTATAAGTATGCAAAATAATTAATAAGTATTATTTTTTATAAATACATCTCCGATTTATTGTATTCCAATCATCATTTTCAAGATTCTATTGATAACTATAAGTCTTCTCCAAGTGTAAATAACTGGAGAAACGACATTAGGTACAGTCCATAAATGGGTGTTCATAACTGGATGTTGTCCAAAACTGGGTGTCCATCATTAGATTTTTCACTGTCCAACACTGGTGCAAAAAAGTGGTTTTTTAATTTATAAATAACTTCATTATTTATGCATTGTAATCTTTTTTCTAACATTGGTTACGTTAAACTAACATTGAACTAAAGGTATAACTAAACAATATCCAATAAAGTTAAAAAACCTACGAGAAATTTGTAAAAAACTTCAATTTTTTCCTTAATCTGTACAAGACTGGTGCCGTTACGTTAGTTAGGTATATATTTATTTTTTTAAATTTAGTTCATTAGTTGTACTCAATTCATATCTTATATTTAAATTAGTTATTTTAAATCTTTTTAATCAACAATTACGGTACCACGAGCAAATCCATTCTTTATAATCGTACCAGCTCCCACGACACAAGTTCTCTTAGTGTGGGAGCTACAGTCAATAAGTATATTGTATAATAAGTGACAGCAAAATATGATGTTGTTAAATTTTGTTTTGTTACATAAGTACTGTGTTTTTGCTGAAATAAATAATTTTTCATTTTTCATTTTCATTTTCATAAAAATCTTTCCTCTTTATAATATTAGTATAGATGTCGTACGAAAATGCGTTTTTTCTATGTAAGTACTTACATATTTTGATTTATTATATACATTGGGTTTTTGATAAAATTATCTTACTAAAATTAACTCCTATAATATTCAACTCTTGAAGTTTTTCCACATTGAATATTTATGAAAAAGCAGTTCTTTAAACAAGAAACTAAATATAATTTTAATGTTATTTTTAGGGGTGCATTAGACTTGCTTGCAATAGACAAATAATAATTTACAATAAAATAATTTTGCGACTATAAACTGAAATGTAACCTATCCTATCTTTCAAGTTAGATCAAACTGCACCCGGGGTGCAAATCAAATTTAAAATCAGTTCAATAGTTTTGGATTCCATCGCGGACAAACAAAGTGACAAGTACTTTTATATATAAAGAATATTATACAAATTTAACTTAAAATAATTTCCCATACAGGAAACATTACCAGATGAGGTCGTGAAACGAAAATGTATGAAGTTACTTCGAAAATTTATGGGCAAGAAGTATAATATACCAGAACCAACGGGAATGCTCAGGTTAGTAAATCATCATCATCATCCCATAAAAGCATATTCAATATTTTTCTAATGGGCCCTCTTCACGATGGACCGTGTTGGCCCAACAAATGATCGTCAATTTTTACCACCATTATTAATTAGGCTCGTACACTATCGTGATTACCTCTATGAAAAGTGTCTATTACAAGTAAAAAATATCGACCTTTGACAATATTTACTAATGCCGCCTGTCCATCTGCAAGAAAACTTCCGCAAGAAAAGTCCGACAGTCTGTCTGGCAGTAGCTTGCAAGTCTAATTCCGCGGTTCCACCTGCAAGTAGACTTGCAAGTTGCTGTCAGACAGACTGTCGGATATTTCTCGCGGAAATTTTCTTGCAGATGGAAACGCGGCCTAATATTATAAACTTGCACCACCTTGCATGTGCGGACCAAAAGCAAAGCGTATTTCTATAATTCTAGCTTAAATTTATGAAAACATAGAAAAACTTAGTGGAACGAAGTTCCTTATCGCGCGTTGCGCAAGGGGGCTGGACGGAATTAAGTGCGACACTTTTTCTATCGTTTAAAGCCGTGCGGCGTTCGCGTGTTTATCTGTCTGTCTCTCTCTCACTCTCGCATAGAAATCTAGAGTTATTTTAGAAACTTCGTTCCATCCAGGTATCTCATAAGACCATAACACTTCTCAAGCTTTTTTTATTTCTGCTGTCGATCTCACTATGTCAGGTCAAACGAGAATATTATTTTTTCTGTTTGTCACTCGTTTGTATCTCGTATTTATTTCATAATTTTATTCACCATTAAAAAATGTACTAATTACTACAATATAAAATATTGATACAGTACAAAATGACATACTTGAACTACTTATTATTGTACAGGTCAAAATGGTATAGTAATCCGTACACACGGGGTAGCTATACCTTCGATAATTTAAACACACAAAACTATCCTCACGCACGAGAGACCTTAGGAGCCCCATTGCTGGACTCATCCGGAACTCCAAGAGTTTTGTTCGCGGGAGAAGCAACAGACCCTATACATTTTTCTACGGTAGCTGGAGCGAGTGACACTGGGTATAGGGAAGCAATGAGATTATTACCGAGTAATAAAATGTGAATAAATGTTTTGTATGAAAATGTGGTTTTTATCTGTCCATCATCAGCCCATGTAATGAAAATGAAAATGAAATTTCGACTTGTCTTGTTCGGTCCAAAATGCAAAATATTTAATGAAGATTTCCTCAATAACAACACGCTGGATGCTGTAGATTATTAGATAATTATGTCCTATACATATGTTTTGTCTCGTGTGAAATCAGTCGTGATGTGGATGTCAATTCGAATGCTGGTTGTTCTTGGGCTGGCCAACTTTGGGTATGTTTTTAAAACGTTATTATTTTACTATTAACTTTGGGAATGTTTTTATATACCCGACTCATTGAGACGCGATTTTAACATATAAAGCGATAGATTTAATTCAAAGTATCGGTGACAATACAATAATTTGTTGATTTTTTAACTAATATTAATTATTAAAAAAAAAATCTTTTTTATTCAATATTATTAAGAAAAACTTGTCGGGAATTAATTGATTTAGTAATATAATAGTATAAGTAAGCTAGTATTTTAAGTGTATTTTAAAAATACAGGTTATCACAATACAGATTAACTTAAATAATACACAATAAACAGTCAATAAAACTGATAAAATATCACCTTTGACACGCATAGCAAATGATATGTTAGGAATAGACTCAAACGGGTTTATTAAAGTACATAAACAAATATGTATACTTATATGTTTTCTATTCTTTCAGAATGAATTTATAAAGCATTTGAATGCCATAAAATTCAACGAGTGTGTATACTTTAGTTAAAATTTATAGAGGTAAGAATAACAATCTTACATGAATTATTTATTTATAAATTGCTCTATATTTATTCCCGTAAAAATATTAAAAAATAACCAGAACATTGCCATTGAAATTACCTAATCCATGTTTGTGTCTTTTTATAATTACCTACTATCACGTTTTTCATCCTAACTAATCTATACTAATATTATAAAGAGGAAAGGTTTGTATGTATGTAAGGTTTTCACGCATAAACTACTGGACTGAAAATCCAATGATGAAATTTGGCACATATAATCTTTAGACCCTGAGAAAGAACAAAGGCTACCTTTTATTGCGAAATATGTACCACGGGCGAAGCCGGGGCGGACCGCTAGTACTATAATAAATGCGAAAGTAGCTCCTGTCCATTTGCCAGCTTGTCTCTTCTTCAGGCCACAAAAATTAGACCGATTTGAATGAAATTTGTTACAGAGATAGTTGCTTTACTGTTCGGTCTGTGTACTGTGGTCACATCATCGATTCTATCATAAACAATCAATAGAATTATCTTGTTATTGTGACCTTCAATAGATAACATTATATATTTTCCAGGAAAACGTTCCGTACTGTCAGGATATACCTACGTGTTTTAGATTTATGCTTCTTGGGATATACACATACAAACAGTTGCGAAAGTCCAATCCTCATAATACGCTTTTATTGCAATTTTTTGCTCAGTTCGTAGTCGCGCGATGACATAATGTACATACATCATACATTTACCACAATAAAAAAAAACATTGAAATAACTTTGTATGATATATAAATTTTATTTAAACTTTATTATTAATTTCTTTATTATGGTCAAAGTAGAAGTCGTAGAAGTAGTAGTTCTATGGTCACTACAGATCACTGCAGATAACACATGTTTAAAGAAAAAAAATGAGTTACAAAAAAGTAACAACCCTATTGGCTATTGCTTCGTGAGTGCTTTGTTATTAATTTATGGGGCTCAGATTGTCTTACTGTTCGTAGTATGTATACTGTGGCGCTGATTTTCAAATGTGTTTTGTTTTCTTATGACAACACAAATATTCGTAACATTAGGGCTTTAGCTTTAATTTATTTTATTTATTTTTATTTTATTAAAATATTTGAACTATGTAAAACTGTGGTTTAAAATCATAACGATTCGTGAAAAAAATAATCTTACACTTCCAAATGAGGAATTCTTTATTTATTGACATAAAATATAAATAAACCAAGTAAGTAATTAACGAAACCGGAATATGTATAAACAAATTTTTATTATAACAAGTTAAATTAATCTTACCTTGAATGGCAAATGTCACCTTTTCTATAATTTTCGTTATGGCAATGATCAAAGACATCTGTCATGTGTCAACTGTCATATGTGTTCTGTGGACTCGGTGGTCAGGCTTATCAGCTGAGAATGACGTAACACGACTGAGGTTATATTTCCATATATTTCGGATGCGATAATCAAAACAAATCAATTTAGAAGTGATTTTGTATGAAACAAGTTATATTCACATACAAGTGCTACAGTAAAAAAGTTCTAATACATTTATAGGAACGCATCTGACGGGAAATCAGATTAGATAAAGGTAATTTTCTTTGATAGATAATAATTCTCTTATTAACATTTTGAGAGATTGTTGATAAGAACTGATAATTGATCAAAAAAGTTAATTATCTTTGTTTCACTATGTGAAAAATAGACTATAAGCAAATTAGTTGATAAAAAACTTAGACTTTAAGACGAAAATTAATTAATAAAAAAATGTAATCAAATTAATACGCTAATTGGACAAACTACAAAATGAGACTATATTAGCGTTATTATTTGTTGACTATACCTCGCAGACTTGTGTCATATTAATTATAGGCATAGGGCGTAAACCATGTTCATGTAAATTTCTGAAGTGAAATGATTAGACTATTTAATTTCTTATTTGCTGGAAAATAGAATAGAGTGCGGCAACGGCGCATATTATGGCACCTCTATTCTTATGTAGTAAGTGTGTGCCCATGCTTCTTCATCTGCATAGCGTGATGATATATAGCCTATAACCTTCCTCGATAAATGGGCTATCTAACACCGAAATAATTTTTCAAATCGGACCAGTAGTTTCCGAGATTAGCGCGTTCAAACAAACAAACAAACTCATCAGCTTTATAATATTAGTACCTATATGTAGATGGGTTAAGTAAATCTATAAATAAAACATACACCTCCAAAATACGATGATTTGAACGTATTTTTCTATTTATTTATGTAAATTACAATAAAATCTGGTACCTAGTACCTACTATGTTCGCAGGGTCATTTAGTTACATAATTCGTCAAATATAATCAATAAAACTGGATTCCTAATTAACAATTCATAGAAAATATTTAACTCATTAATAAATAGCTTCGTAATTAAACCTTTTTGTTGATTATAAACCATTTTGTGTTAAGCTTTGTAAATAAACAGTTATGAGTTTAGTTAAGAATAGTCTGTTAAAGTTATTCCCTGTTAAAAGTTTTAAGAATGTGTGTAGTTATACTGTGTTTAAAATGTACGTACTGTTGGTAATAGGGTGTTTATAATGTACATATTTTTAGTAATAATAATTCGGTTAAATAGACGTACATAGTTTAAACATGTTAATGTGTGTAATCAATAGTTACTTGTATTTTAAAAGTTTTGAATGAATGAAAGAATGAATGAAAAATTCTTTATTGCACACACATACAGGATTACAACAGAAGAGCGATAAAAGTTAAAACATGTACAGAGGGCGGTCTTATCGCTGTAAGCGATTTCTACCAGACAACCCGCAAAACCATAAGGATAACATAATTTTATGGTGAAGGTGCAATTACAATTGGGTACATTTTGCTTGTTTTGTATGTTTTAGAGAACTTTAGACTTAAGATGAGTTGTTTGTATGAAGATTGAAGACGAAGATATATATATTAGGCGTTTATAGGCGTGACGTAATAAATTACGCGGAATTGTACTTCAGTGTAAGGGTGCTCCACCAAGGTGGGTTTTCCACCAATAACGTAGCGAGGAATTTTTTTTGTAAATACCAATCATTACTTCATTTAGTTTGAGGTTTGATGCGTTTAGCGTTTGAAGCGATACTGTTGGTTATTTAAAAACACATTCCTCGCTCATTATTAATTAAAAGCACCCTTGAGCCTGCCTGCTGCGGCAACCTGACTAACTTATTCCTACCAGTTTGTTTTTGTTTTCTAGGCTATGTAGTAGTGATTTTCTTATACGTTACATGTAATTTAATATATTTCCAGTCAAGCCATGCCAGAATCATACGATACGATTGTCGTCGGTCTCGGCGCTGCCGGGGTGACGGCTGCGTCTACACTCGCGCGGGCCGGTAAGAGAGTGTTGGGCCTCGAGGCTATGGACAGAATAGGGGGTAGAGTGAAGACTGTGCCGTTTGGCGATGGGTTTATAGAGGAGGGGGCTGAATGGTGAGTGTAGAAGTAGCATAATGGCTGTCTTTATAGTTTACTAGCTGCGCCCCGCGGTTTCACCCGCGAGGCTCAGCTCCTGTTGGTCTTAGCGTGATGATATATGGCCCATAGCCTTCCTCGATGAATGGGCTATCCAACACCGAAATAATTTTTCAAATCGGACCAGTTGTTCCTGAGATTAGCGCGTTCAAACAAACAAAATCAGCTTTATAATATTAATAATAAAAAAGTATAGATTATATACATTATTTTCCAGGATACACGGCACAGAGAACAGCAGAGTATACCAAATGGCCATAGACAACAACATACCATTACTAGACCAAGATTTGGAATTCGAAGTGTACAGGTCAGATGGAAGTCAAGGCAATAATACGTTGATTTCCGAACTAGTCGCATTCTGTCATGATCAAGCTGTCACTGCGACGGATAAACCGTTGTCTTTGGGCGAATTTATTACTGGCAAGTGAGTGTTTTTACCGTCATTTAAGCTTCATTTATATGTAGCACATATGTAACCGACCCGTTTATACTCGATTATGACCCACTTTAAAGTTTAAACGGATAGATATAATTCGAACTTTCTTACCATTGATCGGTGATGATATAATAATTTCATGAATTTATGTTAGTAGCGTGTTTTTAATCTATGTATATTTATTTGTACTAGTAGAAGCTGTTGTAACTTGTTAGTTGTTACCCATTACGCGTAAAAAAATGTACCTCATATTACACGCCTTCCCAGTAACAATATTTTTAGCATTTATTTTAAACTTCTAGATTCATGGAACACATTAAAATCAAATATCCCGAATTGGAAAACAATCAAACGTTTATAAAGGAGTTTTTAAACTTTATGAACCTTATTGTGAATAATTACGAAGGGTCCAACGACTGGACCGATGTCAGCGCAAAGTCGGCTTTCAAAGAGTTAGGTGGACATCAGCACATGAGCTGGCATAGATATGGGTATAAGACCTTTTTTGAGATTCTTTTGGTGAGTAAAAACACACACAAGTTGTCTCTAAAACACGTATTTTTTTAGCACTTATTTCTTACTAGAGGTCCGCCCCGGCTTCGCCCGTGGTACATATTTCGCAATAAAAGGTAGCCTATGTCCTTTCTCGGGTATCAAAATATCTCCATACCAAATTTCATGCAAATTGGTTCAGTAGTTTAGGCGTGATTGAGTAACAGACAGACAGACAGAGTTACTTTCGCATTTATAATATTAGTATGGATTTATTAATGAAGCGCCACGATATCACATAAGTCGAACATGATGTTAAATAGTCAAGACTAATTCAATATATGGACTATAAAACACAGTAAAATTATTTACATTTGAACAAGATCTTCCTCAGATTCAAACAAACCCTTCGCTTTACGTTATACATAGTAAAGAAATTGCTTTATACTATTAAATTCTATTAATAAAATATTTCAGAACACATACAATAACGGACCAGGCTTGCCAAACCTAGATATTAAGCTAAATTCGCCGGTATCAAGGATTATATGGCCACGGTATAGTACAGGCAATGTTATAGTAGAGTGTGAAGGAGGACAGAGTTACACCGCACGACATGTTATCGTCACCGTGTCGTTGGGTGTTTTAAAGGAACGGTGAGAGAATTTTAATCAGTCATTTTTTAAGGTTATTGTTAATAGATCATTCATTTTTTATATCATTCATTCATTATGGGGTGTAGCAAGTATAAACCCTTTACGGTTAGGGTAGATGCATTTTATTTTGTAATTAGTGGTCTGTATAAGATAGTAGATGTTTTGTAGTGCAGTATATTAATAAATTAATACGCTTTCATAATTATGTAGGTACCTACACATGTCAGGTGTGTTAGAAATGCATTAAAATAACAATAAAAATATTAACAAAAATAACGAATGAGAGTTACGCGCTACAAGGAAGGTATTAAAAAGTTATAAAATAACAGCGCGTTTTAAATTCTACGTTTAAATATGACCATTTATTTTAATCGTTCAGTTTCCTTCATAAAACAAAGAACTAAAATATAAACTTCAAATTCGGAATCAATTCAAAAAGCAAAACATTACAGACATCGAACACTTTTCACACCGGAGTTGCCATAAGAAAAAATATCCGCCATAGACAAAATAACAATGATTTACGCGGATAAAATAGTTGTAAAATTCGAAAACCATTGAAAATAAATACTTCATGTTGTTGGTGTGTTCACATTGAAAACAGATGAAAAATTACTAAAAAGTACCGATCCCAGTGAGGACGGATGTATAGCGTCTTGACATTGACGCTTTAGATAGCCGGGAATGATGTTATACCGGTCAGTTGAAATGAACTTTATTGCTTGGGAATAGGGTTGGAAATTAAATAATCGGGATATGAGATTTGGAATATCGAAGGGATGTGTAAGCCTAGTTGAGTGAATAGTTACCTAATGTTTAAGTTAGTATTTGGAGCGGGTTTATTATAATCGTTTTTATAATAAATTTGGTGAAGGTTGACTTAAATTATTGCATTATAAATAATTGAATTTTTTCTTTCTTATATATTATTTCGAAATTCGAACGCATTAATGCAAAGGATTTAAATCAGTATGAAATTGAAAGTATTTCTATTATATATTATTCACTGAACGATTTCTAAATATACATAATATGGCTTATAATTAATGACAAATGCTACCAAAAAATTTGAACTTCAAAACACTTTACCTCAAAATCAACTGGACAAAAAAAACACCCGTACATTCAAAATTTGCCATGATAGTTGAATGAATGATTATTTGCGCTAGCCGAAACCTGTGCAGAAGAAAAAGTACTGAGCATAGTAATTATATCTCAATGCAACTGAGTAATATTTTAATAAAGGACGTGTATATCCAAGCGCAGTAATCCCCTCTACATTTCACCACAGCAAGTTGTTATCACCAAATATATCTAAAGGTAAAGACCACAACCATAAAAATTTCATTCACATATTTTTTCACATTTGGATGCATTTAGTCTTAAAAAACATAGTAATAAAAAACGCGCTAAAAGCGAATATTTCAAATCTCGAAAAATCTACGTGATTTTTTTTCTAAAATTCATGTTTTGGTACAGACATTCGACACTATTCTCACCAGAGTTGCCACAAGACAAAATAACGGCCATAGACAAAATGACAATAGGATTGGTAGATAAAATAGTTTTGCAATTTGCGGAGCGTTGGTGGGAGAACAAATACTTCTGTTTATTATGGAATGAGGATGATATTAAAAGTTTGGGAGATGACGAGAAATGGTTGAGGAGATTCATAGATATAGGACCTTGTATGGCGTCGAACCGGACTATAAGCTTTTGGACGACGGGTGATGACGCTAGGACGGTCAGTATTGAACCTTAATGCATGGGGATAGGGGTGAATATCGTATCGTACATGGAACAAGAATGCATATTATGTATATGTATGAAGGAATATAGTCACAAGGGTTCACTAATTGGCATAGCTAATGCTAAAAATGACGGATTTGCATTAAAAAAAAATCATGGGAAATAAAAGCATGGGTGCTAAATTATCATTGGTATTATAATAAATATATGGAAACATTGCCATTATGATACACAATCATCATCTCAGCAGAAAAGGCAATATAAGATTACTATTGAATACATTATGAGGAATTAAGGCATGCATCTATGAATGGGCTAACATTGACATAAAAATGAAAACAGGTTGGAAGAAAGATGATTTATATAATTAAATTATTCTGGAATCGTCATAAATTTGATCAAAATAGCACTGAAAATGGAAGCGCGAAGGTGATATTTTAAATTAAAAGTATTCAAACTAGAATTAATACTATAATACAATGTGAAAAATAATTATAAAAAATCGGATATTCACAAATACGCTAAATATAAATCAAACAATGCTCCATAAAGATAAGTGATACACATGCACAAAAATACATGAATATGTAATTAAAAGATACAAAAAAATCAACTAAATTCCAAATTTACCACAAATAATTAAAAATACTGTTATTTACAAAACAACGGATGCAATTTTATAAGAAAATCAAAACTATCATGTACACATCGAAAAACCGAATGGTTAATTTCCACATTTTTTTTAATATCATTTACGAAAATATAATTCTACTTAATCCATCAGTCCTCGGAATCACAGACACAATAGAAAATCTATTGTGTCGCGCCCCGATCGGGCCTTACGGTGGTCAATGGGTTAAATATTGTTATTAAAATTCAAATTGAAAACAATGTGATCATTTTCTTCTTCAATATCAAACCTATAAGTAACAGATTTTCAAAATTGTTTAAAACGAATCATTCATTCAAATTCGGTGTTTCCAGACATGAAAAATTATTCGAACCCGCGTTGCCAATAGAGAAAAGAACAGTCATAGACAAAATGTCTATGGGCGTCATGGATAAAGTCGTTTTGACATTTGACAAACCATGGTGGGACAGGAAATTGTTGTTCTTCAGCTTCCTATGGAGGTTGGAAGATATAGAAAAAGTGTCTAAGCAAGATTATTGGATAACTAGAATTCTTGGAGCTAGCAACCCTATGGGTTCAGATAATACATTAACTCTATGGACGAGTGGTGACGTGGGCAAAATGGTCAGTATAGAATGTAAGTGAATGCCGATGAATATGACGTCATTCTTTAAAAATAAACAACTGGACTCACAATAATTTACTAAAAAATTGTCTATGAGTCTTAGGGAGTGTTTTCTAATGAGCGATACAATAGATTTTGAACTTTACGGCAAGGAAATAAGGTGTTAATTTGAGTGAATGTTTTATACAACGCCGCTTTTTACGATCTTTTAATAGAAGATTGTGAGTCTAGTTGTTTAGGGTATGCCAATGCGTTTAATCTAATATTTATGTATTTAGGATTTGTTTTGCATGATATATATCTAGATAGTAACTAACATTAACTGTAGTTCTATTAAGTTATTTCACTCTAAATATTTACGCAAATAAACCAGTACTTGCATTAAAAGAAAAATAAATTTTAATTCCGACGTGATTTTTAGAGGGGCATGTTGTATTTTTGTATGATTTGCTTGCATGTTTTTTGAATTGAATAAATAATGCATGTTAACTTTTTCTTTTATTACTTACAATAGATAAGATTTTAATTGTAAATAAGTTATTCCACATTTTATGCAAAAAAAGTTATTTTTATAAGAACGCAAAAATCTCAGTCTCAGATATCTATATAGAATTAAATAATAAAATCGTGTAATCACATATAAGTTGTAACTGAAAAACGACTCATCGAATTTTAATAATATTTGGTTGGACGTGGACTGCTTGTGTTAGGTTAATTAATCATTGTTATTTTTTTTTTTTTTCAAAACTTACAATTAAAAAAAAACAGCCAGCCAGCAAGTTCCTTATCAAGAAAAATACAAATGTTAAATTAAGAATAATTTCCCATACAGGTAGAAACATTACCAGATGAGGTCGTGATACGAAAATGTATGGAGTTACTTCGAAAATTTATGGGCAAGAAGTATAGTAATATACCAGAACCAACGGGAATGCTAAGGTTAGTAAGAATCGTCGTCAATTATTGTAAGAATCATCAACATTGTTCACAACAAAAAAAAGCAAGTTGGAACGAAGTTCCTTCGCGCGTTGTGGGCTAGACGGAAAAAATTCTTGCGAAAAGTTGTCACGACACTTTTGGCTAGAGTTGTAAGCCGTGCGGCGTGCGCGTGGTTCTCTGCCTGTCTCTCTAACTTAACACTTCGTTCCATCCGGGTGTCCCTTGACACACTCAAGTTTGTTTTTATGGTTTTTTTTTACGTCTAACCCTGTCCCGCGAATCGTTAGCAATACTTATTTATATTATATTTATTAGCTAAATGCGAAAGTTGTTTTTATTTACGTTGTGACTTTGTATGATACAAAACAATCTGGATTCTGGATATTATCATGATTCGTATTTGAATCACACCAAATTTTATAAATTCCGATAGATGGCGCTATTACTATTAATTTCGACTAACGTTAGTTTTATTCTTATCCCTGTGCAACGACAACCAACTACTGGTATTTATTTAATAATTTCTTGTGTTAATTAACAACGTAATTGTTACATAAATTAGTGTATAAGAGCATTACTATACACCTCTGTGGTTTTTTACTTCACAACTGGGGCCGTATTATGACCTCGTAATAGCCATGGCTGGTTGTTGCGATCATAACATGAATTTGCCAGGCAGGTTCAATTCACGGCGTAAACTGGCTCCTAATAAGCGGTCACAATACGGCCCCAGGTACACATAATTTTAATGTTTGTAAACCTTATTGTTTCTGATAACAAGCTGAAAAAAAAATGCCTAGAGTTCCATAAAATTATTTACAATCATACATTTTTTATTACAGGTCAAAATGGTATAGTAACCCGTACACGCGGGGTAGTTACAGCTTCGATAATCTAAACACACCAAACTATCCTCACGCGAGAGAGACCCTAGGGGCCCCATTGCTGGACTCATCCGGAACACCAAGAGTTTTGTTCGCGGGAGAAGCGACAAACCCTATTCACTTTTCTACGGTAGCTGGAGCAAGTGATACGGGGTATAGGGAAGCAATGAGATTATTACCGAGTAGTAAAATGTAAATAAATGTTTTGTATGAACAAGTGGTTTTTATTTTTTCCCCATACATATATGATATATTATAGAATACATACATAAACTGACGTAGATGGACAACAAACTAGCGGTTAAAGCCGTTCCGCGTTTAGACAAAGATAGAATATACATTTAAGCCATTAGCCGAAAGGAGATAGCACCGTGACAGACTAAACGAAAACGAGCTAAATAATTAGCTGACTTCAAACGGAACGTGTTTTTAAGCGTACGCCGCTTCTACCTCAGTATTTTAAGTATAAAACATTATAAAGTGTGTGTATTATACAGTATAGTATTACACAATTAAAATAGCCAAATCTTCTCACACAAGTGAGGCCATAGCTGAACTCATTTGCAACACTAAGGCTGGGCTGCACCATGTAACTTTAGCAATAACAAACATGTTAACAGTTAAAGTAACGGTTAGGGTAAATATAAGTTGCACCATTTGATGAGATGTAAAAATAAAATGTACTTGAGTTGTGAAATAGATGATAGATACATATTATATTGTGTAGAGAATGTAAAATGAACGTGAGTTTATATGTGAGCAAATTTAATGAATAAATAGAAATTACTGGATATCACACAAACTTCTATACAGGGTGTCCCACTGTTGGTATACTAAGCTCAAAGGAGGTTATAGTTTTGCATACGCTGAGTACGTACAAAATATGTACTTATAAAATTATAGACGCATTTTTTTTTTCAAATACATAGATGAATTCTTAAAAACGTAATGTGTACACCCATAACAAGCAACCCGCCCAATTTTGCCACCAGCACGTGAGCTATCGTTTAAGATTATGTTTTCATAGACAAAATGCTCACATTAGCCAAGCGGTATATATCCCGGCTACGCGAAGCTAGAGAAGAAAACATGAATTTTCAGGAAAAATATAGCAAAAAATTTTTGACGTAATTTTGTTAAGTATTTTTTACGTGATCAGTGTATGTAAAACTACAAGTCCCTTCGCGCTTAGTATACCAATAGTGGGACAACCTGTATATCCATATATCATGCGAAAAAATCTGTGGTCAATTATTTTATATTTCTTATACAATTACCGAACTTCAGCGATTACGGCTATTCATATGAATCAATAATAGATATTACATAATACCTATTGCCCATTACATCAATTATTTTGCTTCATTTATAAAACTTAATAAATTAGAGCCTAAAAATTCCTCGAGGTGCCTTGGTGAAAAACGAATGAAAAACAGAACTGACATATTTTGTGTTCAAGCTCGCTACAATGTTATCACATTTAAAAGCTTATATTACTTGCGCTAAATACTGATACGCTATAATACTGTCAAGTTTCATCAAAATCCGTTCAGTAGTTTTGTCATGGTTGAGTAACACATGTAGGTAACATCTAAAGAATCAGTTTTTTATTTGAGTTTATATATGTGAATATCCTGCCTTACAACATCATATTACCTATATTTAAAAAAAATGAGCGTGTGTGCCGAGCACCCGTGTCAGAAGTGAAACTTTTTTCGCAAGATTCCAAGATACCACAATCGACGCGACCTTGAAATTTGACCTCAGCACACCCAAAGAAGTACTTCAATAATATTAATACACTACTAGCGGTCCGCCCGTGGTACATATTTTGCAATAAAACGTAGCCTATGTTCTTTCTCAGGGTGTAAAGACTAAAGATTGTCTGTGCCGTGCCAAATTCCATCAAAATCGGTCCAGTAGTTTATGCGTGAAAACCATACATACATACATAATTACAAACCTTTCCTCTTTATAATAGAAGTATAGATACAGTGAAACACAAACAAGAAAGTTAGGGTTTTAATAAAACAAATACATTTTTAAAATGCCTGTATTTACAAATTACAATTATAACCTTACATATTATTTACAACAATATACTAATAAAATTATGATCAATGCGAAAACCTTACATGTGCATTTTTATATTAAAAAGCTGTTTTAAAATGTTTGGGGCCCCAAAACTTATAAGGCCCTGCTTCTTAATACATAGGAAAATGAATTGACAGCATCATACATCAGAAACAATGTAATTCAAGTTAAAGTGATAATTAAAATACAATAAAAGGATGAGAATGATTTTCTTACATTTATTAAAATGAAAATAATATAACTTAGTATTGTATACAAGAATAAATATGTATAGCATTCTTAACGCAATAGTAACAAGTTTCATATGAATGTTTACTGTTAATATATTATTATGAACTGTGTATACTTTTTACTATACAATAGTTGAAAGGCCCTATCTCTAGGCCTCTTCAATCATTACAATAGTTGTAAATGCAAAAGTAACTTTTTAATCAACGGTTACAATGAATCTGCAACTCATAATTCAAATTTAAGGGCCTTTATTTAACTCATTGAGTAAGTATACATTCTTTGAAAACCACAATTCCTTTAAAATTTTGTGCCTACACGAAACAGGGCCTCAAAATTACCGAAGAGATGCTTTTCCACCAATAATATGCGAGGAATGTGTTTGTAAAGAAAAATTTCGGGTCATTTGTAACAGGATGGCGGTTCTACAGGGGTCTTAGTACGCAATGACAAAAAGAAAAATGATGGTCAGAACGCTGATACCGGATACCTTAAGATACTGTAATATAAAATATTACAGTATCTAGATAAAATATCATTCACCGTGTGTGACGCGCTTTAAGCGTTTGAAGCGATAATATTGGTTATTTACAAACACATTACTCGCCACACATCCTCGCACATTATTGGTGGAAAAGCACCTAAACCGGGGCCCCAAACCAGGGCCCCAAGCTAGGGCCTCTAACCGTCAGCCGGCGGTTGCCAGGTAACGGCGCGCATTTTCCTATTAATCTCTAACAAAATGAGCTGGCATCTCGCTATTTGTGACGGCCGTAACTGAGGCGTGGGGTCCCTAGTTCGTTCCGTTTGTTGCGGGGACCTTTTGGCCCTGCGTAGGGCCCGGCGGCGACGGGCCCTGGCTGTTGCTGTAAAAAACATATTTTAATTTAATATAAACATTATCTTTAAAATTGTTAATTGATTTTAAAGACTCACTCATTATACAAAATAATACTTATCCGATGTTTGCAACAAATCATGATATATTTACAAAAATGAAACATTATATTTACTTAATATAGCTTGCTGACTGTTGTATAATAATTTAAAACTAATAAGAAAATATTAAAGGAATAATTCCAATGAAAAATCATTGATTATCTATACTAATATTAGAAAGCTGAAGAGTTTGTTTGTATGTTTATTTGTTTGAACGCGCTAATCTCAGGAACTACTGGTCCGAATTGAAAAATTCCAATTAAAAAATAATTTGGAAAATCCAAAAGTGCACGCCTCATAATTTTTTTTAATAAATATTTATTAATTATTATTTTTGTTTATTTAATAAAAATTAAACCACATCGAATCAGACCCTGAAAAATGAAAGGGTTCTATTCCTGAGCATACTCAAGCGTAAGAGAAAAAAAAAGACTCGATTAGTAAAGTATTTCGGTCGCTATCGTGTTAACAAGAAAAAGGATCCGCACATACAGACACACGGACGTCCAAGACAGAACTTTTTTAAACTGTTTTTAACTAGTTTAAATAACAAAAATGACATCAAAAATATCATGAACGTTAAAAATAGTGTTTTTTCTTAATATGTGTGTGTATGTATTATCTTACAAGTGCAATGTATGATACATAAAGACATTTTAAGTTTGAAAAATCAGATGTTTTGCGCGAAGTGACAGTAGTACCCACCTCAACGCTTCGCTTATGAGGCGTGCAATTAAAAAATTCTTTTGGTGTTAGACAGCCCATTTATCGAGGAAGGCTATAGGCTATATTATATCATCACGCTAAGACCAACAGGAGCGGATCAATACGGGTGAAACCGCGGAGCACAGCTAGTTTATAATAATTATGTCTCACCTGACTCATTTTTATCCTTATTTTTAAATTCATCGTCGAGCGAACGTTTCTTCGGCGACTGGAATAAAAAAGAAACAATTATTACAATTACAAGCTATTTATTAATTTAAATAAGTAAAAATTTATTAATTAAAACTAAAAAACACGCTTAAACTCGTGAAATTATTGTATGTGTCACCGATCCTTGATAAGTGTACAAAGTTTCATACTATTTCAATCGCGGATGTTTGCACTCGGAATTTGGATATAATCTATTTCCTATGAGCCTATACCAAATTCATCAAAATCGGTCCAGCAGTTTAGGTATGAACACATACATTTTTTAAATAAGTTTTAAATTCTGTTCCTTGTGCCAATTAACAATGTCTTACACCTAATCTTGTGTGTAAATAAGCGTATAAAACAAAGTTGCTTTCTCTGTACTATTGTTTGCTTAAATCTTTAAAACCACGCAACAGATTTTGATGCGGTTTTTTTAATAGATAGAGTGATTCAAGAGGAATGTTTTAGTATATAATTTATTGGACAAAGCGGACAAAGCGGGCGAAGCCGCGCGCGGTAAGCTAGTTAAATATATACTGTGACTGCACAGTAAGCATATATTTGCCAGCACGTAACCTGACCATCTTTTAGCGTTGTGGGGGAAGCTTGCACATATAAAAATTTACTAAAATAATGCACAAACTGTCCCTACTACGCCACTTTTTGTCCAAGTAGTTTGCACCACTATACCAGTATTAATAAAAATATCGAACAAAATACAAAGACATTTATCACCATACCTTCCTTTTCTGCTTCTGATAATGCTGAGCATCATAAAACTGTGGCTGCGCTCGTTTGATCCTGCCCGTTCGTCGTCGTATATCTTCGACGGCTGGTAGCGTGTCCGCGCCGCGTCGGGCTGCGAAAAACGTATGCCCGCACTTACAGGACTTTGAAGCTACTGCCACCTGAAATATATTTAATTAAATGGAAAGATGAAAAAAAAACCGGCCAAGTCCATTGAGGTATTATTATAGAGAGGACACCACAAACAAAATCTATGCGCGGCGCGCGGTGGCGAGGGGGGGGGAGTGAGTCATAAACTTTGTAGATATTCTGCCTCTTATTACTTATAAATTAAAACCAATCAATGTAACAAATAAATATTGTTTATCTTATTAAAAAAATATGAATAAACTTATCAATTAAATCCAATCAATGTAACAAATAAATATTGGTTTGAGACGATTGACTCTAACTCGTGTTACAAATAGTGTAGTAGGGATGTCCTCTCTAGTACGTAGTACATTGTAACTCAATGGCCAAGTCCGAGTCAGACTCGCGCACGAAGGGTTCCGAAATAATAGTAAATATTCTGTGAAAAGTTGAAGCGTATACCTTTTACCGTGCTTGAAATTTAGCAAAAAATAGGAAAAAACATGTTTATTGTCCTTAATATTTTTTTTAATTTTTAGTATTTGTTATTATAGCAGCAACAGAAATACATTTGTGAAAATTTCAGCTATCTAGCTATCACGTTTTATGAGATATAGCCTGGAGACACACAGACAGACAGACAGCGTAGTAATATTCTGTTTTGCTCTTTGGTACCTTAAAAAGTGTAAATATTAACTAGAACATACAACTGCAATATAAACGATTCATTGCCTGAACACATAAGACTACTTATTAATATTACAAACTAGCTGCGTCTCGTGGTTTTACACGCGTAAATGAATTTTTCCTTTTATCCCTAAATTTCGTAATCCTTATGAAAAAGCAGAATAAAAAGTAGCTCAAATTAATCTTTATTACACCGACTATCTGTCAGTGAAAGCCCATCAAAATTGGTCAGAATAGGATAATAACTATTACAATACAGTATGATAGTAGAAAATACCTGGTAATAACTATTTTAACTTAATATTTTACATAATTATTATGGGAATAGGATGTCCGACAGGCTTTTAGAAATATTTTTAAATATCATATTGATACAAGTAAGAATGCATTTGCAATATGGGATAGTATTTTGTTATTTAATATGTTCCTTATGTAATTAAAATCCTTTATTTTCTACACTAATATTATAAAGAGGAAAACTTTGTTTGTTTGATTGTAATGAATAGGCTCATAAACTACTGGACCGATTTTAAAAATTCTTTCACCATTCGAAAGCTACATTATCCACAAGTAATATAGGCTATATATTATCACGCTAAGACCAACAGGAGCGGAGCCACGCGGGTGAAACCGCGCGGCACAGCTAGTTTATAATAAAGTTAGTTTATTAGCCAAATTATTAAATTAATTATCAGCTAGTTCATTGGTCAATTACATTTTCATATCATAACTTATATCGTGATTGCAACATATATTATGTTTATGTTGCATATCTACAAAAAATTGCTTTTTTATAAAATTCATGTTTTTAAATATATGTTTTAAAAATGTCAATTCCATGTCGATCCAAGCGATAATTATTATTATTATTTGAAGTCATAAATTAACAAGCATCAGGGAATAAAAAAGTACATTTCTCAATTTCTCATCATACACACATTGTAAAAAATATTACCTGTAATTCACATTTGGGGCAGCTTTTTGCTATCATCTTATTTTTACCCATTTTCGCCTCCACATAATACGTTTTTATATTAATGATTTCAATTATTAAACTATATTGTGCATTCCTTTTCAGTTTTATGTGAACAGTAAAAAACTATAAGTTATATAAAATGAGATTTACTGATTTCAAAGGATTTTCTGAAAAAGTAAAACACAACTTCACAAGGGCCAAGGCCAAATAAATCAGATTGTGACCAATCTGTGGTGACCAATGAAATGATTAGCAGTGTTGCCAACTTTTTTTTTTCGAACCCACATATTGGAGCCTCGTGGCCTTAGCTCGTGGCTCACCAGAAATCCACTAAAGTAATCGGTCTTTAAAACCACCAGAAAAAACACTAAAAAATATCCAGAGACGTAAATATTCAGTGCCCGTTGGCGAATTTTTTGCGAGTTATTTGTAAATAACAACAATTTTGAACTAAGTAATTTTTATTTTATTACACATTTAAATATCATCTTCAGAAGAATCTGCTTCTTCTAGAGTTTCAGTATGTGAAGAATAGATTTCTGTGAAAGAAATTTTTGTGTGTATTGTGGTTTGGGCATATTTAATGTAAAACCATATTACTTCACAAAATTAATTAAAATACGACAAGCTAGAAGCTACCCGCGGCGTTGCCAATACCGACTGACAATTATTGTTTTTGTACACAAATACAGAATAAACATATTATAACCTTTTGAATCAAATCATACTTTATATCAATAGTATAGGTAAACCAGAATCTGATGGCAATTAGGGAAATCAAAATTTTG
>CAJQZN010040049.1:0-13996 GCA_907164685.1 Colias eurytheme
AATGATTATAAATAGAAGTGTGATAATGCCATACCTGTGGGAGGTGGTGAATGTGTATAAGATTTTTTTTTATTGTATGATTTTATTCGTATTTTGAACGATTTGTAACAGTATGGCATTAATCTTTCCTATAAGTTTGAGGTTCAACAAATATAAATAAAAAATTTCAAAGATCTAGGTGGTAGAAATCTTCACTTCTATAAATTAATAATAAATTTATTTATGAAGTATGGCAGCACTTTTTCCCCCTACTAGAAGTATGGCAAATATAATAATGGTCACATTTTATCAAATACTCTCCAAAAATCCAAATGCAATACTGGTACAAAAAGTTTGGCGAAAAAAAAAATTTTTGCAGATTTTCGGCGGTATGGCGACCATTTGGAATCGTCCGAAAAGTATGGTATGGAGATTTTCGTAAATGGCTACACGACGATGGTTACCTGTGCAAAAGTTAGCCTGGTACAAATGGTTGAATTGTTTTTTTTTAAATCAACACATTTGCGTCGGTATGGCGGGCTGTAAGTCACACCGGAAAAGTATGGCATGACACTACCGCCTACTTCTTTTTATGGGCTATCGGTAAATTCTAAAATTTTTGTGTTACAAATCGTTTGACTTTCGCTATTTTTACGACGAGTTCGACTAACGCCCACGCGACTAAGCCGCCGGTACCAGTGTTCACACCATCGTATTTCTTTTTGTCATTGCGTACTAAGACCCCTGTAGAACCACCATCCTGTTACAAATGACTCGAAATTTTGTGTCAGTATCTCCCGGTCTATTCCTATTTGAAGTCTGACTTTAACAAGGAGAGAAAATTGTTTGATAAATTATATAGGTAGTATAATATTATTAAACTGGAGTGTTTGTTTGGACGCGCTAATCTCAGGAACTACTGGTCCGATTTGAAAAATTCTTTCGGTGTTAGATAGCCAATTTATCGAGGAAGGCTATATTATATCATCACGCTAAGGCCAACAGGAGCGGACTATGCGGGTGAAACCACGGGCCGCAGTAATTCTATATTTTTAAAGTTATAAAATCAAAACGCCAACGCATATATGCAAATAAAGCTTATAAATAATGTGAATGAAATATTTTGTTATAATCCATATTTTCTATCGATATTTCCAATTTCATATTGCATCGTTTAACCACCGAACCGGATCTAAATTAAATTCTGCTATTTTTATAACATTTTATACAGTTTGTATAAAAAATTGTTTGAAAATAAAAAATGGTTTAGTATGCGAATTCGTCAATCGTTTTTAGTATGTCATCTAAGTTTATAAAATTTATATTCCTACTAGCGGTCCGCCCCGGCTTCGCCCGTGGTACCTACATGTTTAAACTATCCTCTCAAGTTGGATCGAACTGCACATGGTGTGCGAATTTTATTATAATCGGTTAAGTGGTTTAGGAGTCCATTGAGGACAAACATTGTGACACGAGATTTATATATATTAAGATATGTATATTAATATGTAGGTATGTAAATATAATTTAGTGTTTTAAATTCTCTCTGTTATGCCTATATATTCTTACAACAGTATAAAACCTTTTAGTGTATTATTGTTTACAAATTAAGTTCATGAAAACTAATTTATCTATGGCTGTTCCTCGTGGTTTTACCCGCATTGCTCCGCTCCTATTGCTCTTAGCGTGATGGTATATAGCCAACAGCCTTCCTCGATAAGTGGACTATCTTACTGTGAAATGGTTTTTCAAATCGGATTTTCACCTCCTACATTTTATTTACATACTTATTTCCAGACTAAAATATACACAATTTACGAAGGTTCTCGGCTTCATTCACGCAGTATAGTTAGTTATATATATCACTGTATCCCGGAATTGTAGCGAAAATATATTCTTATTGGAATCTGTCATTGGGTTTCCCTGTGACACGTTTAGATTGCGGTTCCGTAACTAGCCGCACGACCTGGCTCCGCTCGGTTTTTAAGCAGATTTTGTCTCTATCGGAAAATATAGTTTTAAAATTGGTAGTACTTAAAATTGTTAAAAATTCTATTGAAAATAAGCGTAAGTCTACAGACTAATAAAAAAAGTAATAATTTGGATGAAAGCTGTCCGTTTCTTTTCAATAAAACATGAGGTACAATTGTTTTCTGATATTGCTTAAATTTTCACGTATTTAGAACCATGAAATACACTCATAATGGGGCCCAATTTGAATCAGATATTAATTCTTATTACTTACTTTAATCCTTCCTACTAATATTATAAATGCGAAAGTTTGTGGGGATGTGTGTGTGTTTGAAAAACCGATACTACTGACAAATACTACTGAACCGATTACAATGAAATTTAGTACACATATAGAGGGTAACTTGGATTAACACATAGGATAGGTTTTATCCCGGAAATCCCATGGGAACGGGAACTATGCGGGTTTTTCTTTGAAAACGCGGGCGAAGCCGCGGGCGGAAAGCTAGTCTTTTAATATAACGGTTTCCTTATCTAAAGAAAATAATAATTTTACCAGTAGCCTTTTCGTTCCAATTCTAATATACCTCGGCTTTTGAATAAATTGTATTGCGCCGGATTTTCGATTTTCGTTCATACAACGTTTGAATAGTCCGGTGTGAGTAACATAGAAACGTGGCAAGATTAAACTTTTTCATGATAATGTAGTTTAGTGGGTTCAAATTTCAATTTAGTCCTATTTTTATATTATTCAGGTAATTTTATAGTAGTTAATACTGTTAAGAATTTTGTGGTGTTAGTGTCTCGGATCGTATAATGGTTTAAAACTATTAAACATCTGATGTTTATTATATTAGTAATGTATTTATAACGATTTAACTTAATTATATGAATTATATAAACAAAGACATAAAACCTACCTAGTCTAAAAGTATTGTGAATGAAGTTGTAAATAAAATGACTTATTTGCTTTGTAACACTTCTATAGCTATTTCTATTCTTGACTTTTTATGTCTTCCTTCTTAGTTTAGAGGGTTCTAAATAAATATCACATTGATAAATTGAAATCCTACATTTTGTACCGTCTAATAATCCCTTCTACCATGGATCATAACTGTAATGTATTCATAATTAAAACTAAATTAATCCAATGAATACCGTATATTATAACTGAAATATTTCAAAACTTCTCTTATTTATCTCTGATGAATGTAGATATCTTTAACATTTACATATTATAACATAAAATGTACCTACTTATTTGTATCTTGCTATTTCTTCTTAGAAATTTGCCTTAGAAATAAAAGGTTATAGGACCATTTTAATGTATCCAGTTAAATGATGAATGTCTCAAAACTTTGCCAAATAAATTCGTTGAGCTGCTTGCGTTTATTTTATTCTACTCAATACTAAATGCAAATTGCTATTACTTGTAATCTTATTATTACAATTAATTAGCTTATAAGACAAATAGATGCGAAAACTTTCATTCCATTCTAGATTTATAGTTTTACTAGCGACCCGCCCCGGCTTCGCACGGGTGCAATGCTGATACTAAATACACTACAGAAAAACTGTGAACGTTGTAAGTATATAAAAACATAGCGGCCCGCTCCGGCTTCGCACGGGTATAAAATATTACGTATAGCCGGGCGGCCGGCCGGTACCGCCGCGGCGCCGCAAACGCGAACGCTACGTCCCGCAATTTTTAAATCTGTAATATCTTCGAAAATATTCACTTAAATCATACGGTGTAAAGGGCCATATAGATCTATATTAAATTAACAATGTATTCAAGGTATTTAATTGGTTAAGGATTAATGCTGTATTGGTTAAAATCGCATCGAAAATTAGCCATTATTTGTCGTAAAAACTAAATGACAAAAAAAAGTTATTGTGGGTTTTCCATAAGAGATAGACATATACCATCGCGGACTTTTCTGTAGACCTTTTCAATGTGTATAAAACTTAGTACATTATTTTGATAAAACTCGTAGGGTTCAGCCTGCGTTTGCAATGTAAGCGGAAAAAATGTAATTTTTTACGACATCACATTAGAAACCTCAAAAATAACAGTACTTCTCCACTATTTGATGGATGTTATTATACATATAAACCTTCCTCTTGAATCACTCTATCTATTAAAAAAAAACCGCATCAAAATCCGTTGCGTAGTTTCAAAGATTTAAGCGTACAAAGGGACATAGGGACATAGGGACATAGGGACAGGGAAAGCGACTTTGTTTTATACTATGTAGTGATTTAGCGTGGTCACTCTCGCTACAAAGTATGCAAAACGTCGCGTCGGGCTAATATAGTAAATAATAGTAAAATTCCATAATTTCAAAATGTATTATGTAATTATACTCGCGTAAATCAAACGAGAGTTCGATTTATTTTTTATACAAAACTTAACGGTTTTAGTTTAGTTTACAAAAATTTATTTTATTTTATTCAATTAGACTTTTTCTAGAAGCACTTTTCAATCGTCATTATCTGGGGGCACGGCAGTGCCCCCGCCAAGTCGAGCAAAAAAAAGCGGCACGGCCGTACCATCCTTTTCTCGAAGCAATTCGGGCCTTTTTCGACCCCCTATAATTCGGTTGTGGATAAAGCAAGAAACCTGAATCTTCAGTAACTAATCCGGCATTGTATAAACACGGAATATTTAAAATTTCAGTCAATTTGAACCAGTAGTTTAAGAATGACAACTTGTTAAAGTTTCTAAATTTTGTCACTCATTGACTCACCGATCATCAAAAGTCCAAGGCACTTCTAGCAGACTTAGAAGCTTCATATTTGGAATACATATAGAGTTTAGTGTCTTAATCATGGGAAAACTTAAATATTTTGTAATTTCGGTCCAGTTTTCCAAATACACCAACTGCATCAATAACTTTGTAATCCCATATAAATATATGGGATTACAAAGTTATTTATGCAGTTGGTGGTTGGTGGTGGTTATAAATTTAATAGGTGTAGATAGGTACCTACCATATGAGGCAAGGGAGGGGGTATAGGGTGGGTAAGGGTGTGTTTAGCCCATGAAACTGAACAACATTATTACTTGTAAAATGGTCGACGTAATGAAAAACACATGATTGGACATGTCTTGAAGTACGAAAATCTAATAAAACAATATATTATAATTTAAATCTGTTATATATAAATTGTTGAAGCGACTAGCCTCCTTACAGACAGACTGGCCTCTATTGCACGCCTCATAAGCGAAGCGTTGAGGTGGGTACTTACTACTGTCACTTCGCGCAAAACATCTGATTTTTCAAACTTAAAATGTCTCATACATTGTGTGTATCATACATTGCACTTGTAAGATAATACATACACACACATATTAAGAAAAAACACTATTTTTAACGTTCATGATATTTTTGATGTCATTTTTGTTATTTAAACTAGTTAAAAAACAGTTTAAAAAAGTTCTGTCTTGGACGTCCGTGTGTCTGTATGTGCGGATCCTTTTTCTTGTTAACACGATAGCGACCGAAATACTTTACTAATCGAGTCTTTTTTTTCTCTTACGCTTGAGTATGCTCAGGAATAGAACCCTTTCATTTTTCAGGGTCTGATTCGATGTGGTTTAATTGTTATTAAATAAACAAAAATAATAATTAATAAATATTTATTAAAAAAAAATTATGAGGCGTGCACTTTTGGATTTTCCAAATTATTTTACTCTATGACTGACAAGCAAAATATACGCCAAAATGACAGAACAATGAAATGTGAATGCCTTCGAGCGAGCGGCAACCGCGTGCGAGCGCCCTCATGCTGTTCGGATGTGCCTCGAAACCTAACCTATAAGTTTGCGATTTTCATTTATAATTTCGATTGATAAATTACATTTACGACTAAAAGGCTTGCTCATTAGTTTACTGATATTATTTGCTTACGATTGGGATGTTGTTTGGTTAATTTTAAGGAACTTACATAAATACCTTAGTCTTCAAATATAATTACTTAATAGTGTCGGTCGAAATCAAAAAGAAAGGCTCTACAAAAAGAAGTGAGATCCCATCAAAAACATCCTGTAAAAAACCCAAGTCTCGCAGCTCAGTCTTTCTACCGTCAAAAGTTGTGAGATCCATGTAATACCAAGTCGGTTAATCTATTTAGTGTCTACTTGAAGGACCTTCTATCTTAAGTTATTACATAAGTTATTATCATGCCAATATTAAAAATATTTAACGTTTTAAACAAATAGATCGACTTGGACATCGCATGAAAACAAAATGAATATTACAATATTATATTAGATTCTTTAGTCTCTCGCGCCTCACGCGATTGAAACTCTCGTTCCTGTTGGTCGCTGGCCCGTCGTGCTGTGTAGTGTGATACATACTAATAATCAAATCAAGCGATGTCCAAGTCGATCTATTTGTTTAAAACGTTAAATATTTTTAATATTGGCATGATAATAACTTATGTAATAACTTAAGACAGAAGGTCCTTCAAGTAGACACTAAATAGATTAACCGACTTGGTATTACATGGATCTCACAACTTTTGACGGTAGAAAGACTGAGCTGCGAGACTTGGGTTTTTTACAGGATGTTTTTGATGGGATATATTTTTACCATCTACCATAGAGTTTAAGTTTGTTCTGTAGTAGGTACTACATTGTTTTATATGTTGTATTATGATACCAATTTAAATATTATTTTTGTTTGTTTCAGATCGGTTGGAAGTACACAAATGCGTGGTTGGCGGGGAACATGATGTGCAAAGTGCTTCTTGTGATGAGAGCTTTCGGCCTTTACTTGTCGTCAAACGTGCTTGTTTGTATTTCTTTGGACAGGTTAGTATTTTCGTACTTATGATAAACTAACTGCTACGACAGACGTTGTTCTGTCCTCTTTTCCATAAAGTAATAATTTTTAAGTCTTTTCCTTCCCAAATTGGTCGATAGGTATCGAGTATTGCGCAACAAAACATCTTATACAGGGGGTCCGGCTGCGCGAAGCTAGAGAAGAAAACATGGACTTTCAGGAAAAATTTAGCAAAAATTTTTGACGTAATTTTGTTGTTTAAGAATTTTTTACGTGATCAGTGTATGCAAAACCACAAGTCCCTTTGCGTTTAGTATACCAATAGTGGGAGTTGGGACACCCTGTATAGATGATAAATTATTTCATTTCCTGTTTATTTTCTACCGTGGCAATATCGTCACGTCATGGAGTATTGCGACGATTTTGGTATCATTGAATCTTGCCAAAGAAGTTTCACTTCTGACACGTGTGCTCGGTGCACTCGCTCTTTTTTTTAAAGCATGAGTCCTTATTCTATATACCTATATATAATTATTTTAAATTGATTGTTTGTAAAAAAATTGCATTGCGAAAGCAAAGAAAAATGTTAATCAACGGGAAAGTCAAAGTTCGTAAGTTAATTTAAAAAGCTTCCCATCTCTCTAACTTTTATTTGAAGAATAACATCCGCAATAACATTTCGGCTACCGTCATTTTGATTATGAATAAATCTTCATTTTATTTTGCAAAATGTTATCATTTAGTCTTGAATCTATAATCTTATATATAAAAATGAATCGCAAAATGTGTTGGTAAGCGCATAACTCGAGAACGGCTGAACCGATTTCGATAATTCTTTTTTTATTATATTCCTTGAAGTACGAGGATGGTTTTTATGTAGAGAAAACGTAAATATGTACCACGGGCGAAGCCGGGGCGGACCGCTAGTAATACATATAAAAATGAATCCCAAAATGTGTTGGTAAGCGCATAACTTGAGAACGGCTGAACCGATTTCGATAATTCTTTTTTTATTATATTCCTTGAAGTACGAGGATGGTTCTTATGTAGAGTAAACGTTAATATGTACCACGGGCGAAGCCGGGGCGGACCGCTAGTTTCATATAAAGTTAAGTCAAGTGTAAGTTCGTAAAAGGGCTTATAGACAGAGAAAAATATATGAAAGTTTTATTTCAAGTTCTTAGAACCTTACTTTTCAAAGACTTAGCTGCCAGGGCCCTTATAATGATATATAATACAATAATATATATAAATACAAATGATCTTGTAATATGTTGAAAATTATAAATTCCTAACATATTTTATAATATATATATTTCATTTATAACTTTGCTAATTTAAGTTCGACGTTCTTTGAAGCACTATAAAACAGAGCAAATAAATGTTATATTCATGTCTTCGTTACCTTGAAATGCCTAATATCAAGATACAAATTATTAATCTGTACATGAGAACAAAGATCCAAAAGACAAACTTCAAGTATGAATTTAACATGAAAATGGCTTATATATTTAAATACTAGCTGCGCTCCGCGGTTTCACCCGCGTGATTATATATAGTCTATACTCTATAGCCTTCCTCGATGGATGGGCTATCTAACACCGAAAGAATTTTCAAATCAACTAATACAACAACAAATCAGACCAGTAGTTCCTGAGATTAGCGCTTCAAACAAACAAACAAACTCTTCAGCTTTATAATATTATAGTAAGTATAGATTTTATTGCATTGATTTAATCGAAAATCGCTGAATCAATTTAAATGAAAACGGTGACATTTAGGGTGCTTTTCCACTAGAGATGTGCGAAGAAGCGTAGCGAGGGATGTGTTTTTAAAGAACCAATCATATCGCTTCATTGAGCATGTGAAGCTAAACTATCGGTTCTTTACAAACAAATCCCTCGTTCATCCCCGCACATCTCTGGTGAAATGGTGCTCATTCCCATGCCCATGCCCACCTCCTAGAAAGTTTTTAAAAACCTGTGTCAGTTGTTTTGAATAAGTACGTACATAATATTTATAAATAACTAGCTTACCAACGCGGCTTCGGCCGATTTGTCACCTATATTATAGGGACATAGGGACAGAGAAACCGACTTTGTTTTTATACTATGTAGTGAAGGAAAAATTTGTGAATCTTAAATACGTATCGATGCCAGTAAATACAATTTTTAAACTGTTTGAAGGAAAATAAACAGAATAATTTTCACGATATCCTCTTCAATGTTTGTGATGTCTATCTCTTTATAAAAATTTTAACATAATATAATGAATAATTTTTTTTATTGTGAGCACAAAATAAGTGCCTACGCCTTGTTGAGCTATAGCGTTGGATGATGAAAAAAAAAAAATAATTATGCGAATTTGAGATGCAAATGATTCCAGATTTTTTTCCTACAGATGGTATGATATTTTCTTGGTATTTTTATAATTGAGAAACATTCTAGTTTATTTAGACATAGAATTACCCAGTAGTTACCTAAATAAGATTAAATTCGTACACTTACCTACCTATATATTTTATCAAACAAGTTTAGTTATAACTGCTATTTATATTTCACTACATAGTATAAAACAAAGTCGCATTCTCTGTCCCTATTTCCCTATGTCCCTATGTCCCTTTGTACGCTTAGATCTTTGAAACTACGCAACGGATTTTGATGCGGTTTTTTTTAATAGATAGAGTGATTCAAGAGGAAGGTTTATATGTATAATAACATCCATTAAATAGTGGAGAAGTACTGTTATTTTTGAGGTTTCTAATGTGATGTCGTAAATAATTACATTTCTTCCGCTTACATTGCAAACGCAGGTTGAACCCTACGACTTTTATCAAAATAATGTACTAAGTATTGTACACATTGAAAAGGTCTACAGAAAAGTCCGCGATGGCATATGTCTATCTCTTATGGATAACCCACAATAACTTTTTTTTGTCATTTACTTTTTACGACAAATAATGGCTAATTTTCGAAGCGATTTTAACCAATACAGCATTAATCCTTAACCAATTAAATACCTTGAATACATTGTTCATTTAATATAGATCTACCTATATGGCCCTTTACACTGTATGTTTAAGTGAATATTTTCGAAGATATTACAGATTTAAAAATTGCGGGACGTAGCGTTTGCGGCGGTACCGGCCGGCCGTTTCTGTAGTGTATTTAGTATCAGCATTGCACCCGTGCGAAGCCGGGGCGGGTCGCTAGTATTTAATAAACCAATATTGACAGGTTTGACACGACAACATGAAGTGATTAGTGTACACGAGCCAAGCCGCAGGCGGAAAGCTAGTTATCGATAATATGAAGCCAGGCCGTCTCCATAATATGATATCGAAACTCTATTTAAACATGAGTTGAAGCTTTATAGATAATACTAGATTCCGCCCGCGGCTTCGCCCGCGTGGTGTGTTCAAAAGTTCCCTATGTTCTTTCTCAGGGTCTAAAAATTGTCTGTGCCAAATTTCATCAAAATCGGTAGAGAGGTTTAAGCGGGAAAGCGTAACAGACAGACAGCATAATTGCACACCTCGGAGAGGTAGTGTTCTATTTTTATTTTTCACAGATTATTATTACACCAATTTAAAGAGCACCTTTTGAGTCATAACGAGTAGGTATTATATTTTAGCTTATAAGCCCGTCGGTTTACTTTATGGGCTAACTAACACTGAAAGACTTTTTTAAATCAGACCCGTGAATCCCGAGATTAGCCCGTTAAATCAAACAAACTCTTTAACTTCATCATGTACAGTTTTTTAAGCTATTGCATAGCTTCTATCGCGGGCCTTGAGCGCGGGGACCGAATTCAGAAATTCCGTAACGAAAAAACCTCACGCTCCCCACTCCGACGGGCACGGAGGTGTGGCTTGAAGGCATAGCATGCAATAGCTTTACCGCGGCAGTCCCCGAGTGCCACATGTCTTTTTTAATATTCTTTGTTCTAGATATTTCGCGGTGGTGTATCCTCTACGATTGTCAGAAGCACGCAGACGAAGCAAGCAAATGCTTTACTGCGCCTGGGCAGTGGCTCTCGCATGCAGCTTACCACAGGTAATTGTAAATACAGGATAATATATAATTTACTAGCCCATGAAATAATGCTGTAGTTTTTATCCTTTACCAGACGGTTGCCGGGAAGAAATGGCTTAGGCCGCCAATTATTGCTTTTTTTGTTCTTAACTGTGTAAATGAAGAGCAAATAAAAAAATGTTGTGAAGTTATTATTCTTTCAGGTCATTAATGTACAATTTTTCTAAGTTAATGTGAGAAAAGGACTTGAAAAGCATGCAATTGTTTGGCTCAATCATAATAAAATATGTATGTCCTTTCGTCTCGAATAGTAATTATTAAGAAAATATAGTAAAGCTCTCCTTTAGTAACATAATTTTCATGATCACACAAACATACACACAAACTTTACCACTTTTTAATATTTGTTTGGATAAGGTTTCCTCTAGTTCCTGATTTCGAGCATAAAACTTCGTTGTCGATGTCAATCGACTGGAAATACACCTGCCAGTGATCAGTGAACGCCTACGTGTTGTATATGTTACGGCTAAAGGTAGGTGAGAACATAAACTTAAGATTAGCCGGCTAAACTTAGGTTTATTTTCGACGAGGTGTTAATGTTAGTTTGTTCTATCTTTAGCCGGCTAAACTTAAGTGTAACCGCAGGCCCGTGGCTAAAAATGTCGGGGTGGGTAGATTTGGTTAGCGCCGGGCCGGTGGAGGGCTTGAGGGGCCCGCACAGTGCCAGAAAACACTCGCCCTGTTCCTTACATGTATTATAGTAACCAAATCTACCCACCCCGACTCAGGGCAGAAAGCTGGTGGCTAGGTTAGGTTAGGTTAGAACTCTTAAGACCCGCACGAGCCGAGCGAGCGCAGCGAGCGTGCTGCGGCAGCAGCCGGCGAAGTGCCAGAAAACACTCGCCCTGTTCCTTACATGTATTATAGTAACCAAATCTACCCACCCCGACATTTTTAGCCACGGGCCTGCGGTTACACTTAAGTTTAGCCGGCTAAAGATAGAATAAACTAACATTAACACCTCGTCGAAAATAAACCTAAGTTTAGCCGGCTAATCTTAAGTTTATGTTCTCACCTACCTTTAGCCGTGACATATATATAACTGAATAAATTCATATTTTATTCATGATTCCTTTGCCAAAGCAAATCAATCAAAATTGATGATAAGATTGCTTTGGAATATTATTTGTAAGAGGATGTATTAATCTGTAAATATAATTTATAAATTCTTATGTTAGTTGGTTATTTCTTTTAAGATGTACTATATACCAAAATGCAGATACATTTTTGTTGGTTCTATTCCTTCGTTGCTTTGCATTAAAAGTTTTTGTCCATCTTTCCATTAACGGTATAGCGAACTAGCGTATAGATTGTGTTTTAGTTGACATCATAATACTGTTGGTTTTACAGATGCTTTGTATTATTGTCAAGAGAAAGTTGATTGTTCTTACTAATCGTAAATATTTCGTTTATTATTTTTAAATCTACATCATTTACATATTGTTACAGAGCCTAGTTTTCCGTGTAAAACGACATCCTTACGTCGCCGGTTTCGAGCAGTGCGTCTCCTTCGACGCGTTCGCGAGCGCAAGACTTGAAATCGCGTACAACGTGTTCTGCGCTTGCGCAATGTACTTTGTGCCGCTGCTCGTGATCACCGCGTGCTATGTGCGCATCTTCTGCGAGATACAGGCCAGCAGTAAGGAGCTGACTGGTGAGATATGGATAGAAAACCCAAAAGACGTGTGGCACTCGAGGACTGCCGCGGTAAAGCTATTGCATAGCATGCCTTCAAGCCACACCTCTGTGCCCGTCGGAGTGGGGAGCGTGAGGTTTTTTCGTTACGGAATTTCTGGATTCGGTCCCCGCGCTCAAGGCCCGCGATAGAAGCTATGCAATAGCTTAATAAACTTAAGGCTTTGCCAGATAGAAAGCGTAAAAAGAACGAGTCCACGTCCTAACGTCGAATTGTGCTGTGATGAATGAAGCGATATCGCTCTGACTTGCACTAGGTACGTGTTTTATTTGTCAAAGCCTTATGGAATAAAATTTTAGGTTAAAATGTCTTCTATACAATGGTCTTAATCTTAAATTTTTAATTTTGAGCGCTGGGCTATTTTCTGAATTATAGCTAATTAAGTTCTTCAGATAAAACAATCATTATGCGTTATTTTCAAATATAATTAATTGTGCTTACTTCTCGATTTCTGCGGAACGTGACGACTTTTCCACTGAATCCACTTTTCGAAAAGCTTATCTACATAACAATAGAAATTAATGCATTTAAACTAAAAATATATACAGAAATATATATCATGAATGATACCTATCAGTCGATGTTATGTTTTTTTATGTCAGAGCATTTGTATTTCATCTACCCTTTGGTTTTATTTGAAGGCCACCCATTTTTCTATTATTAAAAAATAGACATTTAAAAAGCTTTTAAATGCTATAAAAATCATACCAATCTATTAACTAACAGCTACAACAGAGTTAGATAATTTCAATTCATTGAACTTCCTATTGTTCTTAGCCAATCCGGCGAAATTCAGCAGCAGTTAAATATATTCAAAACAAACACCGTTGCTTGAAAATTGACACTCTAATGTAACATCAATGTAATCTTATATATAAAAATGAATCGCAAAATGTGTTGGTAAGCGCATAACTCGAGAACGGGTGGACCGATTTCGATAATTATTATTTTATTATATTCCTTGAAGTACGAGGATGGTTTTTATGTAGAGAAAACGTAAATATGTACCACGGGCGAAGCCGGGGCGGACCGCTAGTTAGGAATAACATCAATTCTAATTTTTCATTTATGATAATTGATGATTAAAAACTTTATGACATGGGTTGGTTTTTCAATCCTTGGTTAAAATTTATTCGTCGAATGAAACTACAGTTACAAAAATATATAGGTACTAAATAACCCATCTTTAAACATGTACATACAGTTAATGTGAAATCATTTATTTGACGGATAAGTTTTAATCAATGATTAAAAATCGGCTCTTACATACGTAATTTAAGCTTAAACATATTATACATACATTATGTAAATGGCTTGAAGGCTTATACAATGTAGTACCTAATTAACTAGTATTTGCTTATAAAGGAGTGTATTACTATTAAATATAGTATAATAATTTATTTACTTGTCACTGACACATTAAGTGCCATATCACACTAGCGGATTGCGAGCGGTTTCAAAGCGGA
>CAJQZN010040049.1:14396-33033 GCA_907164685.1 Colias eurytheme
CCGCTTTGAAACCGCTCGCAATCCGCTAGTGTGATATGTCACTAAAATACAAGTTAAAAAAAAGCTTGAAGAGGAAGAAAATCATTAGTTTAGAATGGACGGCTAGATAACTTATTAGTTATATCAAAATTTATATTCAAAATAAATTAAGATGCGCAATATATCCATACTAATATTATAAATGCGAAAGTAACTCTGTCTGTCTGTCTGTCTGTTACTCAATCACGCCTAAACTACTGAACCAATTTGCATGAAATTTGGTATGGAGATATTTTGTTACCCGAGAAAGGACATAGGCTACCTTTTATTGCGAAATATGTACCACGGGCGAAGCCGGGGCGGACCACTAGTCTTTTATAAATAGACTTTTATACCTTTTTCGTATATAAATGTCATTATAAGGTGAAAGTTCAATTTCACGTTAAACAGTCAACGAGGCTTCTTTAAAACCACTTTTGCGTCAACAATCAGCTTGTAGGGCTATTTATTAAATACCATCAATTAATTATAAGTCTTATTATTTATAAATTTGTTCAAAAATAACGAAAATTATAATTTTAGTAAAGACAAATCAAATCAAAACCTGCAAATTATTAAATAGCATATCTATTAGTTCACTTCAACAACCAAATTACTTCTACGCTTTCGATTTTACAATTAAGTTTTTTAGTGAAACCGTCAATGGAGTGGCGACGATTTTGGTATCTTTGAATCTTGCTAAAGAAGTTTCACTTCTGACACGTGTGCAGACACACGCTCTTTTTTATTGCAAAAGAGAATGGCCTCTGTTTCATAGATCTGGAATGTGAATTCCACTAGGTTTTACGAGAGAACAAATTATTTGATTGTAAATAAACATAAAATATTGTCAAATATAATAATAATATGTCTAGACGTGGTGAACCCAATGTAGCGAAATTCAAAATCTTTGGGTAAGCCTAACTTAATTGAGTTAAGAATTTACACTATCTTTGACATGAATATACGAATCAAATATATCCTTATTGATCATATTTTCAATAAGATTAGTCCTATCCTAATCCCGAAACTGATTTGAAAGAAATTTGATACAGAGATAGATTATATGTTTACCTATTTATTATATGTCTAAACTAGCTGCGCTCCGCGATTTCACCTGCGTGGCTCCACTCTAGTTTTAGCGTAATGATATATTACGCTAAAACCTTATAGCCTTCGTCGATGAATGGGCTATCTAACACCGAAATAATTTTTCAAATCGGTTCAGTAGTTCCTGACATAAGCGCGTTCAAACAAACAAACTCTTCAGCTTTATAATATTAGCATAGATTAGAATATAATTTAAAAGCCTAGAGCGCTAGATTTTTATATAGAACTCAAAAATGTTTTGAGTATTCTCAGATAAAACTTAAATATGAAAATACTCCGAAAACTTTTAGCCTCTCGCAGTCAACCCATATCAGAAAAAGATGTCAAAAATATGTGACATCGTTTGATCAACGTAACATACATAACATAGGTACATTATCTATAACAAAGTTGCATTAACTCAGCCATTATACGATAATTTATGCATTAACTGATTTAATATGTATGCATCATGTTGAATCAGTACTAACATAATATCTTCAGCCTTCAGAATTTCCGAGAAAGACACAAAGTTCTCATAATTGATATGAATGAATGATCAGTTTTAGAAGTATTGATTACTTTTCTCTTGTGTATTTTAACTATCGAACCAATAGGAAGAAATGTAAATGTGGATGATAAATTGAATTTTTGTTCAACAGATTTTTATCTATACTACCTAATATTATAAAGCTGAAGAGTTTGTTTGTTTGCACGCGCTAATCTCAAGAACTACTGGTCTGATTTGAAATATTCTTTCGGTGTTAGATTATAGCCCCGGCCATTTATCGAGGCAGGCTACTGGCTATATTATATCATCACGCTAAGACCAACAGGAGCGGATCAATGCGGATGAAAACGCGGAGCACAGCTAGTTTAGATATATGTAGGTAATATGCATTTTAAAAACCACTTCCCTTATGGATTATTATAACTAGTTATTTGTGAAAAAATCTCAATAACGGAGTCATTCATATTAAACTTCCTTTAATATTTATCGCATAAATCTATTACGAAACGAATAATATTATGGGATAATTCACAGCCAATTTCAATTAAAACATAGTTGATAAATTTTTGAAAATCTCCTACTTCTAACATGGGACATTTTCAAAAATCTAGAAAATAGGTACATATCAGTTGATTATATTCAGATTCTTTAAAAAAGTGAGTGAAGTCGCGTCTTCAGCTAGTATTTCTTATTTAGTTTGTTTTATCTCTAGAGAGAACTTGTCAAAGAACAAAGGATGAACAGTTTATCAAACGTCCAATGTTTGACACTCGAGTATTATTTGTTCCAAGAAAAGAGTTCAGACATATAGTGCCACAAACTTATCTGACCCGGTGACAGTGTGTCACTGATGTCGCTTTCTTTTATATAAACAAAATATTCCGTATGAAAAGTCTGTGAAAATGTGACATTTCAAAATGGCGGCACGTAGTTCCAGTTTTTGCCACCGGGTCAGATAAGTTTGTGGCACTGTATAAGCATATATGTACAAGCTTACAAAGCTATTGCAAATGAAAACACTTTGGCAATAATTTGGATGCACGTTACTATAAAATATACTTTTTTCTAGTGATTGATTTTACGCAAGTATTATACATTTAGAAATTAAGATTTTTACGGATTTTAAACGCGATTTATTCCTTATCTTCTTATATATAAAATTCTCGTGTCACAATGTTAGTCTGCATACTCCTCCGAAACGGGTGGACCGATTCTCATGAAATTTTCTGTGCACATCGGGTAAGTCTGAGAATCGGCCAACATCTATTTTTCATATGTACTACGGGCGAAGCCGGGGAGGACCGCTAGTATTATTATATTATGTCGCACACTTTGTAGCGAGCGTGTATTTCCCCTTGAAAACGCTCCTTATATTTATCATAATATTTAAGTTTTATTTCATTGAGAATGATTTAAAGAATTAAAGATAATTCGATAAAAGACGGGATTCGAGCCCGCATGTTTCGCCGTACCTTAACGCTTGACCGGCCGCCTTTTTGAAGTGAAACTTTTTAAGCGCGTTGAGAGTAAAATTTCAAGGTCATGGCAATACCGTCACGTCATGGAGAAGCGGCGATTTTGGTATCTTTTAATCTTGCCAAAGAACTTCTGACACGTGTGCTCGGCACACACGCTCTTTTTAGGGTTCCGTACCTCAAAAGGAAAAAACGGAACCCTTATAGAATCACTTTGTTGTCCGTCTGTCCGTCCGTCCGTCCGTCCGTCTGTCAAGACCCTTTTTCTCAGGAACGCGTGGAGGTATGAAGCTGAAATTTATATCAATTACTCAGGTCTACTGTCCCTTGAAGCTGTGAAAAAATTAAACTTCTAAGCCAACGCAATCAAAAGATACAGCCGTTTATGCCGCAAATTTTCGACACTTGAAAGGGAATCAAAACCTACAGGGTGCTTCCCGTGAACTCAGAATCTTGAAATTTGGTACGAAGCAACGTCTTATAGCATAGATAAAGGAAAAAATACGAAAACCATAAAAAACCTTGCAGGTTTGTACGGAACCCTCGGTGCGCGAGTCCGACTCGCACTTGGCGGTTTTTTCTGAATTAAATGAATTATTCTCATATATATATATCGCTATTTATTTTATGTGACATTAAGCCTATAAGTCTTAATGTAACGTTCAATTTTCTCTATCAAATATTTGCAGTAGGTACCTAAAACGTTTCGGTCAATCGTTGAGACCTCACTAATGAGTTTGTCTTACTGTAATATTGCGAACTTTACTGTGGGCGGGAAACGATTTATTTCATATTAATTTGTCCTTTATTGTTAGCTGGAATATGCTCTGCAATAATTCTTTATTACTAGCAGTCGGTGATAGTGTGCCTTGCTCTTAAAGTGTTTTATTAATTTCTAACAATATTTTGTGTTCTTACTTAAATTAATATTTATAATAAATAAATTTTCCACTACATTGTAATATAATATGTATATTATATATTAATATAAGCAAGGTACGTGGGTGTTTTATATTATCACGGATATTTTCATTTTACATGATAATAACAACTTAATCGTAGGCGTAAGAAAAAATATTTTATAATTATAAGAATATCTACAAAATATTAACAACCCACATTCTTATATAAGTAATAATTATTTACATACATACTAGTTTATTAAAAATACATTGTTCTTTTTACCTGTAAACCTGTCACAAAAGTAAGAAAATGGTAGTGAAACAAAACAACTTTTCGTGCGTGTTAGTTTCGATAAATCTCTAAAATGGATTGATCTATTGATGTGACTGTTAACGTGGATAAATCTGTCTTGATCTTTATTATTATTACAGAAGAGATATCCTGGTATGATATCGTTTAGCTTATTCTCCGCCCGCGGCTTCGCCCGCGTTGTCTTAAAACCTAATAAATTATATATACTTAAACCTTCCTCTTGAATCACTCTATATAATATATAAAAAAGCGCATCAAAGTCTATTGCGTAGTTTAAAGATTTATAAGGACATAGGGACAGAGAAAGCGACTTTGTTTTATACTATGTAATCAAGTGTAAGCTAGTTAAAACTTGTAATACACAAAGCGGTTTTCAGGAACAACTGGAATTTTCAACCGCTTGTTATTAAAACTGTTGCAATGAATACTAAATATTTCGAAACATTAAACATGTTTTCATTTAATTGCATTGTTTGAAATTTCATTATGAAATGGCGGAGTGCGGAAATTTTTAGCTGCAAGCGAATATGGAGCTAAATTAAAAATAAATAAAACTGAAATTTTATTTGAATGTTGCTATTTGACTTTTGTACGTTGAGTATTATATCATACGGAAGCAAATATTAGAATTTTGCAATAGCTCCTAATATAATATGAAGTCATGTTTCCTTTATAGTATGTACCATTGTCGATATTACCAGAGATTTTATGAAATGGCAAATAATTTAATATTAAACTCAAACTTAAACATTTATTCAACTGGACTTTTTTCTGAAGCGCTTTTGAATCGTCAAAATACATCATATTTACCGCCATTTTGGAAAGCAGTTTCTACTAAGAAGAACCGACATGAAACTTTCAAGTTCCCTCGTTTCAAATCATCTCTACTTAAATTAATGATTTTTAATAAATATTAAGTACTAATCCGCCATTCTTAGCTCTACCTAGTAAAATATTTAGAAACTTAATATATGAAATAGTAAACTTCTAAGCTCAGTTAAGTCTGTGTCTATAAGACATAGTAAGATTAGTTTATAGCACTATTTTGTAAAAAAAAGTTTTATTGAAGTGAAAACTTCTTTAGCGGCGTTGGGTACAAAATCTTAAACTCGCGTCAGGACACGTGGCCTGATCGAAAAAGCGTAAGACGGACTTTTTTTTTAGCCCTTATATTCCATGCGTAAGACGGATACCATTCCAAAATATCAAACATGCTGAACGTTAATAATCAATTTTTACTTCTGTCGGCACTCCCGGAGTGCAACCCGTCTTTTTTATATAAAATATTCCCGCCCAAAATAAATAGGCACCATTTTTTGTCATTGACTTTTAAATATGTAGGTACCACAAGTAATGTACCCTTTGTGAATTTTGTATGTTTGTTTGTTATTCATTCCTATTCCAAGTTGGCATTATGTATGCTTCCCACAGATAAACAAGAGTACACGAACGGTATAGCGAACGTGCGTCTGCGTCGCTCAGACCGCCGCGTGTTAGAGCGCGCGCGACAACGCACCCTACGCATGACGCTAATTATTGTGTTCGTGTTTGCGCTGTGTTGGCTGCCGTATGCTACTATGGCTATGTGGTGAGTAATTTTTTTTTTATCATATAGCTTCACCTGTATGTTTGTATGTAACCGACTCCTTTTGACCCACATTTAACGGACACAATTTAAACGATATACTTATCAATTATCGGTGACCTTACAATAATTTCATGAGTTTAAGAGTATTTTTTTCAGTATTTTAACTGTCATCCATTGGTTGGTGATCAGCATTGCCGACAACTCCAGGGAGATCGCGAGTGTTTTATTGGCCTTTTAAATAAGAAAGCTCTCTTCTTGAAGATCCTGAAATCGAAACTGCTTAAAGAAACCGGTTCCATATTATGTTTGTTGTACGCGGAGAGAATCTTCTTTTGTATTACATATATACATTACTAAAATTATACACACTGAATTAGTCACGGATGCCATTAAGTTTAAAAAGCCTACAATTTCCTTACAGTTTATACCCATTTTTTTTAAGTGGGGAAATCTTCCAAAGATACCCTTTGTTATGTCGGATTCTTACCGAATAAAACCCCACTGTGTTCCGTCGAGCCGCTTTAATGATGGGGCCGGCGGTATTGGTTGGAATTCTTCCGCGACCACAGTTTATACCCTACCAACTCCTGCCCTTTCCGGTATATCTATACCATAAAATAACACTCTAACCTTTCCAGAATTCCAGAAACCTGATCGACACAAAACAAGCCACTATTCACAATCTCACCTCAATAATATTTATTTACTCTTGAATAAATCGTAGAGGAAAACATTTGCGAAGCTTATGCCTTTACAGTTTACACGTGGTCTGATTGGAATGTACTTCTGTATTTAACCGACTTCAAAAATAGAGAGAATTTAACTGACGTTACAAAAGAGCTTTCTCAATTCGACTTTCCACCATTGCTTATGTATTTCTATGTATCTGCGAGCTTTGTCGTTTATGCACCGATTTTAATGTTTTTTTTGCTGGCAAGGATTTTTTGCAAGGTGGTCTCATGATTTGTAACGACCTACTTAAGAAATTAAACAGGATCCAAAAAGTAAGAAATAAAGTCAAGTCGAAGTCGATGCCCGAAACAATAAAAAAACATCCACGTTAGTTATGTGTTTACTACAAGGAAAAAAATTGCTTTTTAAGTTTTTAGAATAAAATTTCCGTTATCAATTACTTTTGCTTTAGAAAGCTCCATATTGAAAGAGAAATACTTGCGAAAACGAAGCAACAAGTGGCTGATAACCTATAAACTCAAAAACAAATAAATTCCGAGTATTCCTTCACCAATATCGTTGTATGGCTTTTGATAAAACCCTTCTATTCAATGCTTCATAATTGTATCGTATTTTCCGAGAAACGATAGAATTCAGTGAACGTGATAATACACCAGCCAACTCTCTTATGTTTTCCTTTGAAATGCCTTTAAATTTTATTTGTACCCGATCCAATTTCTCTCACGGATAATCTTGTTTTTCACGCCTTGCGTTTGTTCTAGAATGTACATTGTAACAATGAATCGTTAGATTTACCGAACATGTTTTGTAGTTACGTGTGCCTTTAAAAGAAGATTGGTTGAAAGAATATGTGATTTTGAGATTGTGACATTTAAATTGGTTAGGGAGGATAGGAGGCTTCTTATTCACATGTAAATTTATATGTTCAATATCCATAAGGAATAACGGACGTTACTAATTTAAAAATGGTCTCAGAAAAGAACTAAATGATCTAAATAGATGTATGTGATAAGCATTTTCTGATATAGTAAAATAGCTGTGACTCGCGGTTTCACCCATGGTTAACCCACGAGCTTAATCAAGTACTTATCTCGCAAATTTTCGAATTTATAATATAGGTACTAGCTTTCAAAGAAAAACCCGCATAGTTCCCGTTCCCGTGGGATTTCCGGGATACAACCTATCCTATGTGTTAATCTAAGTTAAAATTCATTGTAATCAGTTTAGTAGAATTTCCGTGAAAGAGTAACAAACATGCCTACATACACTTACATTCATCCTCACAAACTTTCGCATTTATAATATTAGTAGGTAGGATAGGATAGGAAGTAGGATGTCAATAAAAACTTTTGGCAGTTTATAATAAATCCATACTAATATTATAAATGCGAAAGTAACTCTATCTGTCTGTCTGTTACTCAATCACGCCTAAACTACTGAACCAATTTGAATGAGATTTGGTATGGAGATATTTTGATAACCGAGAAAGGACATAGGCTACTTTTTATTGCGAAATATGTACCACGGGCGAAGCCGGGGCGGACCGCTAGTTTCCATATAAGTTAGAACACGTGAATAGCTCTAGTTAATAATCACTATACAATAGCTGGCTTTAATCAATCTCAATTCGAACCAAATGATGAGCTTTGTGAACAAAATTGCAGTTGAAATTGACAAAGTTTCTAATTAGAATGCGACACACATTTTGATGACCAATTATTTATTAATTATGCTATTAATTTAATGCCACGTTTATGATCTGATAGCCTATTTAATTAATTTATAATATTTTAACCGACTTCAAAAAACTCGACAGACGTGACAAATGTATTCTTGGCACAGAAGAGGTGCATAAGGGCTTTGTGCAATATTGGTCCCTTAGAATCTTGTCGACCATTATTCAAAAAGCACCATCTTTTAACACTCACGGGTTTATACATTTTGGAAATATGTTTATTTGTCAAAAAACACGTTGAACTTTTTAAAAACATGAAAGATAACTCTAGATTGGGACTAAGAGATCCTACACGTCTTATGATGCCTAACTGCCGTTCAGCACTCTACCAAAAGAATGCCAGTGTGATGTGTATAAGGATATTTAACCATATACCAAAGCATATAAGGGAACTGCCAAAAAATTTAATGCACAAAAAATTAAAATCGTGGCTTATAAACCACTGTCTCTATTCTTTAAACGAATTTTTTAGGTTATAATTCCCGAATTTTGTAATGGAGAAAATAATAACGTTAAGAATCAATTATATTGTAATAATCAAATTGTACTAATAAATAAAACTGTAGTATTGCTGTATTATAATGTATATCTATAATAATAATAACCTAACTTAAATATTTGTATGCCAATTTGTTGGCGAATTGTGCGGATGTGAAATTTATTGTATAACAACTTTGTAACCACAATTCATACAAATAAATTATCATTTCATTTCATTTCATTTCAAAAAAAGGAGGAGGTTATCAATTCGGCCGGTATTTTTTTCTTTAGAATGTATCTAATAATCAGATCTAAATACTAATGTAGAGCCAAGCGTCAAACTCTATCTATCTCTACAATACCATAGTATAAATGTGTCTTAGTAGATTTTTTTTCCAAGTAATTTGGATTTGGGATTTGATATAGTAAAGATATAAATAATATTAATTAATTATCAAATTAGATAATTTGTAAAAATAAATTGTAATGCAAATATCGAATTGTAAAGAGTTGAAATCACAACGTAAACAAAATTCTATCTACCTAGTCTATTTCAAGAAACATGCCATTTAAAGTTTCAAGACTGTAACAGAGACGTATTGCAATAAAGCTCTGCCTACACAATTAATCCGATTACAAAAAAGAAGGTAATGGATTCGTACTTTAATGAAGAATTTCAATCTGTACTGTACTGATATCACATTATGCTTAATTTATTATCTTCTTCCTATATATAAAATTCTCGTGTCACAATGTTAGTCTGCATACTCCTCCGAAACGGGTGAACCGATTCTCATGAAATTTTCTGTGCATATCGGGTAAGTCTGAGAATCGGCCAACATCTATTTTTCATATGTACCACGGGCGAAGCCGGGGCGGACCGCTAGTTTAACAATAAAACTGTTGTGTATAGTTAGGACGTGCCTAGAAGCAATACAATATTTAGTTGTCATTGAATTGAAACTTTTTTAGGCGAGTTGAGAGTAAAATTTCATGATCGCGTCATGGCAATATTGTCACGTCATGGAGTAAAGCAACGATTTTGGTATCTTTGAATCTTGCCAAAGAAGTTTCACATCTGACACGTGTGCTCGGCACACAAACTCACGGCTCTTTTTTGTACTTTAACATATAAATAATGTTTAAACATTCAAAACAGCTACATACAATTTGTGTGAACATCGGAAATTCATATAAAATATAAACATTATTGAATAATTAAGCCTATCATGTATGTTTAATTTAGCTGTAATTTCATTCATTAGAATCATTAGTATAAGTATATTTATTTTAACAAATTTACAGGTAGTAACTATCGATATAGGTAAGTACTAGTAGTTCGCCCACGACTTCTTTCGTATGCTCTTTAAACTAAACACGTATCAGCTATTCAATTAGTATTCCATTTCTACTTAACATTTATTTTCGTAACAAAATTAAATCTAATTCGTATTAAAGACTAAGAAGAAGTTCAAGATAAAACTTCTGTGACCTTAATTTTTTTTAATCAATACATCTAAAAATATTGTCTCCGTCTATTTTTGTTTGTTAAAAGCTACCGAATAAATATTTCCAAATAATTAAGCTAAGGGCTGATTTTTCAATCCTTGGTTAAAACTTATTCTTCGAATAATCAATAATGTATAAAACTACCATTTTAAAAACGTATTCTAATTGCCCGTATTTGACAGTTTACGTGACATTTTAATATTATCGTGTAAAACTTTATTGGACGGATAAGTTTTATCCAAGCATTGAAAAATCGGCCCTAAATGGTAAATACTATGTCACTATATTTACTTATTCCATTCTAGCTTTTCTTTTTCTTACAAGATGGGAATATAATATGTAGGTACGATAACTTTTTTAAATTCACAAAAAAGGTTTGTTTATTTATAATTATAAAAAAAGTTGCTGGCCGTATACAAACGCAAAGAAGAAAATGATTCAAATGATGTTCTTATTTCATAAGCCTTATTATTTATTCGTTTTTGTTTCACGTTTTTCTTTTGTTATTTTTAAGTTCTGTGTTTGTGAATAAACTAGTTTGTTGATTTTTTTGTTACAAATATGATTGTGTGTTGGATAATATTGTTATAATTATTTTTATTATCTACGCTTTTGAAACTACATCGGCGTTTTCTGTTAGGTAGGTTCAAGGTTGTTTGTTTTATATACGGCATATATAATATGGCATATGGCATTTGATATCAATGAAAAAAGTAAAAAGTTGTTTATTATATTATTATGTCATTGGTATAATAAATGGATATAATAAATCTTTAAGGGCCGATTTTTCAATGCTTGGATAAAACTTATCCGTCCAATAAAGTATTACACGATAATATTAAAATGTCACGTAAACTGTCAAATACGGGCAATAAGAATACGTCGTTTTTAAAATGGTAGTTTTATACATTATTCGACGAATAAGTTTTATCCAAGCATTGAAAAATCGGCCCTTAATAGGTAGTTAAATAGATCTGAGATAAAAGTATTTGGGTATGATTTTCCTTTTGAAAGTTTTATTGAATAACGTTTTTTGAAATGTGTGTTTATTTTTTTATATTCAATCCGGCCCTGATGGGCGAGATATTAAAATATTTTTCCCTAAGCGTTCTCGTTTACAGTGCAATAAAGTTTTTGTCGGGAAAATACGAGCACTTTTGAGTAGCTACATTGTTACAATAACATTCTACAATTCTAACATTCATTTCAAATAGTTATCTCTTTATAAGCGAAGACAGCAATGTAAATGTAGAGCAAGTTAGAGTTGTATGAATTTTTGACCAAATGCTTTAAATTACAATTAAATTATGGCAATCTAATATATATATTATAATGGCGAAAGTTTGTAAGGATGTATGGATGTATGGATGTTTGTTACTCTTTCACGTAAAAACTACTGAACCGATTACAATGAAATTTAGCACACATATAGAAGGTAACTTGGATTAGCACATAGGATAGTTTTTATCCCGGAAATCCCACGGGAACGGGAACTATACGGGTTTTCCTTTGCAAACGCGGGCGAAGCCGCGGGCGGAAATCTTAATTATTTTTACATGGTGACGTTGGTCAATTAGAACATTAGGATTTTTCCCGCCCAATTGCTCACATGGATATAAAAAAAATATAAGAAATTCAGATTTATCGTGCGCTTGAAATAAAAATAGTTTGATAAAAAGAATCTGGACGAGTGGAATAATTCCTAGACCACGAAGTAAAGTACATAGTATAATAGAAATATATACGAAGTAAAGCACATAGTGTAATACATAATGAAATATAGATTAACTTTTATATGTATAATACGGGTAGGTATTAATAGATTATCAAGAAACCGCATCTTATCCACAAACCACATTCAGGGAATTGCCTGCCATTTGCAATTGCAGCACGTTCCATATCCACTAGTCGAGATCAATTATATTTAATACAAGTTTAATGAGAATCTGTAAGCTAGTAAACGGGTTCACACAGAGCGAGCAGCCTCGCGAAGCAATTATTACGCGAGGCAACTCGCGGAGGATACCTCCGGTTCAAGGGGATGGAGCCGTGAGTTATGTTGGATTCAGCCTAACTGTAAAAACCCCACTCTGTTCCATCGCCTGCCTTGGACTGCGGGACCAGTTCCTGCTCTAAGCGTGTGTTTCGACCAGTGATATTCTAACCCTCAGTCAGTCAGTGTGCTCATTGGTCATGTTCAACATGGAGTTTCCTTCGAGGAAAATGGCAGCCGACGTCATTCCACGTTGAGCATAAATCATAATATATGGTCAGTCCACGTCAGGCCGCGTTCACACTGATCGAAATGCTTCGCGCAGCAATTGCTTCGCGAGGCAGCTCGCTCTGTGTGGACTTAAATAATCGCGTAAACATGTTGAAGTATTTGCTAAAACTTTGCAAAGTGCTGGCGGCGATCGCGAATCCACTTCAAATGCTAGAGAATTTTAGAACTTTTATATTAAACTTTGCTAGCAATGGAACTACCTGTGTACTTTTTATTTCTTTGTGAAATGTTGTTGAAAGTTAAATAAAGGTGTGTTGAGTCGAACTTCAATAATTGTCGTCTCTGAAATTAGATATTATCAGTTTCTGCCATTATTAAATTTTAAATATATTGTTATTTGATGCCAAATGAAAGAATGTCTATACTTATAATTTTACTTGTCAATATTCTGTATGTTTGTCTACCTGACTGATACATGAACATACTACAAATTACCGTGCTAGAAATACGGTTTGTGTAACATTTTCTTATTTGTTTAAAGAGAGCCGAACTAAAACACATCTTCGAGGTTATTAATCACAGTTTTAAATTTAGTTTTCGAACACATTTTAATGGAAAACTAATCACAGGTACATGGTAGACCGCGACTCCGCGTCCCGGGTACCAGCGCAAGTCCAGGACCTACTCTTCGCGATGGCCGTCTCCAACTCCTGTATGAACCCACTCGTGTATGGCACCTACACCCTGCGCCTTCACGGCTCCCTGCAGCGCCTGATGAAGACCCTGTGCTGCATGAGCGGAACTGCTTCTGATACTTTAGGTGAGCTTTTCCTAAGAAGTAAAGCTTAATTTTTTTAGCCCTTATTATTCCATGACATTTCAACAAAAATTATAACAAAGTTACACTTAAGAAGATAATATTAATAATGTAATTCGGATAATTAATGTCCATGGCCCCGCTAAAGGAGGCCTAAAGATTAATGTTATTATTTGAATAAGGTTCCTGTTGTTGACATTGAAGATTTATATACTGCACTTCCCTTAATTTTTTAACGGATAAATACAAAAGTACAATCAGTCTTCCACCGATATCTTTTGTTTGGGTTTTGTTTTGGTCAAATAATGTACACAAAGTACTAGTGGATCAAAATTAACTAAATAAACATTTTTATACTATGTATAATGAAACTAGAATCCATGCATCACTTAGTTCATAAAGTGAACCGAATGCAACATTATTTTCTGTTTAAAATTTTGCAAATTTTCGCGAAATATAAAAATTCTTCCGCGACTCATGACAGCGACGAACAGGTAATTCTTTAAATTCTCTACTTTAAAGCACTTAACTGCAATTTATGTCATAAAACGTTTTAGTGAATGCAAAGAAGTCCGAAATAATTGAAAAATTCAATTATCCTTTTTTGAATTTAAGTTAGAGTGCATATGGATGAAAAAATGCACCTATCTGTTTAATCGAAACAATGAAACCAAACTAAATCAACTAAATCGCTGTTATTTGACTAACCGGTTGGCTTGGTTGGTAATGGCCCTGCCTTCCAAGCCGGAGGTTGTAGGTTCGATTCCCACCCGGGGCAAATATTTGTGTGATGAACATAGATGTTTGCTCTGTGTCTGGGTGTTCATCCATTCTAATATTATAAATGCGAAAGTAACTCTGTCTGTCTGTCTGTTACTCAATCACGCCTAAACTACTGAACCAATTTGCATGAAATTTGGTATGAAGATATTTTGATACCCGAGAAAAGACATAGGCTACCTTTTATTGCGAAATATGTACCACGGGCGAAGCTGGGGCGGACCTCTAGTTATCTATATAAGTATTTATTTAAACTTATATATGTATGTTTATCAGCCATCTGGTTTCCATAAAACAAGCGAAAGCAAATGGGATGGGATAGGAAGAGAGAGGGAAGAAAGAAATGGGATCAGATCATGCCGTGTGTGGAAATTGTCCTGAAAAATTTATAAAAAAATTAATAATAATTATGTTGATGATGATCGTTATATTATAATTTAGATATTTTCATTACACAACTGAACCTCAATCCATTTTTGTTAAAAACTATGTATGAATTCATGACTAAAGATTTATTTATTGAACTATAATCTCTACTTCGTAATATTATTTATCATGAGAAAGCTCTTCGTGACTATCTGAAATGCTTTCACATCTAACTACTTGCAATGTGCATATTAAAAAATATTTAATAAGATGCACACCTTATGCTTATCCAATGTTCTATGCACAAAATTTCCATCATCGCTAAATAGTCACTTATAAAAATATAATACTTACTTAGGTACATCATCGCTGTGTACGTATTCAACTTTTGTGGCAGATCTATACTAATATTATAAAGCTGAAGAGTTTGTTCATTTGTTTGTTTGAACGCTCTAATCTCAGGAACTACTGGTCCAATTTAAAATATTATTTCGGTGTTAGATAGCCCATTTATCGAAGAAGGCTATAAGCTATATATCATCACGCTAAGACCAACAGGAGCGGAGCAATGCGGGTAAAAACGCAGGGCACAGCTAGTAAAATAATTATATTTTACTAGCTGTGCCCTGCGTTTTTACTGCGTTTTTGTCTGTATATTAATACAGACAATACAATACTATACTATGATACTTACAAATTTACATCATATCTGTGTACGTAATTCAACTTTTGTGGCAGATAATAAATATCATAGTTCCAAAGTTTTCGCTAAAGTAATTTCCGACTATGCACAGCTGTTCGTTTCTCAATGCATATGAAATATAATCCTGCAAGTTTGCGTGGTAGCCAGTTGGCCAGAAATATTCATACGTATAAGCGAATTTGTGTTCGTAAACTGAGCTTAAATGCTAAAGCAATATGTAGCCTATGTAAGTGTATTTTTGCTGCAAAATTGAAAAATAAGATGAACAGGGTAAGTGAGTTATGTGAGGGTCAGTGTTGACGTAATTGCTTAGATTTACCCGACTGTGAAGTGTATCGTTGATACTGTACGGTAAAGTAGTGATACTGTACAGTATGATACATTTAAAGTTTACAGAAGGTAATTGACTCTAGTTAAGTAGTACCTAATCATTCTAATTTTTTTAAACAAGAATTTAAATTCCGACTAAATTTAAATCTAAAATTTAACAACAATGGAATTTTTATGTCGATTACCAGTGTGTGTTCTTCAATGTCTATATTTTTTTGTGAAAACTGTCTGTCTGTCAGTCATTTTTTTAGGCAAATGAAATAATTATTTAAACTTTGAACTTGTTATGTTCTTCCAAAAACTGAACAATAAGAAGTGCCTTTAAATATTAATTCATAATATTTACCAAGTATCAGATAATAATAACGAAGTGTAAAATGTTTAATTTCTAAACTCAGTAATATTAATTACACGAACTAATTATAATAAGAGTAAAATTTATAGTCAATTACCAAGAAAAAGATTCTTGCACCAGAGTTTAAAAATAACACCTACAAAATTGATACTATAATGTTTCAAAATATTTTAAATTAGCGAAATCAAATTATTTCGTACTCGTAGACTGCCGGCAGCTATCTGATAATGAGGTTTAATAAATTTTCTACCGTGTAGTTAGGTACATAATTATTATAATAAAATGTAATAGCAAAATATAAATTCAAATAGTAAATAATGGCTAGGGAATCTCATTATTTATAATATTGTTATTAAGTCTTACGGATAAATAAAAAGCTATTTCATAACTAAACTAAACTGATACAAAAGTTTTGCTACTTTTTTATAGTTACTCTATTATTTTTTATGTGCCTTTATTAATTCGTCTGTTCTGTCGACATTATCAACTGACATTCCAATTTTATTCCTGTTACCTACAGCCTAGTTCCACAAAATATATGATTATAATAAAACTTAATGATTCGTAGAAAGAGCTCCCTGGGTTGTAATCCCTATGCTGCGTAAAATAACTACTAAAAGAAAATCGGTCATTAAAACACCTATGAAAGCTTCCCATACTTTAATACATGACTCTTAACAAACAGCTTAGATATAAGCATGTATAACGTATATGTGTGAAACATTTGCCATTTGGAATTCAAAGCCTTTTGTACAGTACGGTCAACGACGCGGCTATTGCTCGTTGAAGCAAATTCTAGTACGGTTTTTTTATTAGCGACAAGACAGTGCCGGCCTTGCGAATGGCAGGGCTCTGGATGTAAGGGCCTCTGAAGATAGGTATCAATACTAACTTAACACTATATGTCTGTGACGTAGGTACTGTTAAGGCAATAGTGTGTTTCTTTTGTCGTTCACGTCACATCGAACCTTTATGAAATGATAATAATATGTGTGTGGCGATAGTTCTGAAGCTAAGTAGTTAAGCTAATTTTTACTTCTAGTTTTATGTTCACTCGTGTGTAAACACTACGGATTAATTAATATTATTAAACGTTTAATAAGAAATTGCATATTATGAGGTAGCTTATAACCTTTTGAAGATCTTTTCTAACAGCATACTGAAATTAATGAAATTCAGTCATGTTGGAGCAAATCTCAACTCAACTCACATACATAGATAATTCCGGTTTTATCACATTTAGTACTTACATGTACTCACTAAAACTAAATTTAACAAAAAAAGAAATAAAATGAATCATCAAGGGCCCTTTCAATACGCTGATTGATTGGGGCCCCGCAATCTCTAAAGCTGTCACTGATTGCTCTTAACACCTAGATTCACATAAGGACAGTACTTATTGAAGACCACTTCCAAATTTGTGATGGAAATGGGACCTGATTCTTGATGTTTCAGCTCTAATTGCAAATAGTGTTAGAAATATATCGATCTGTATCTAATTAATTGATACTTTGGTTTCTTACATTTCTTAAATGGAATACCATTGTTAAATTAATTTACTAGCTGTGCCCCGCGGTTTCTCCGCTCCTATTTGATATAACATGTATGTAGCCTTTCTCTATAAATGGACTATCTAGCAGTGAAATAATCTTTCAAATCGGACCCGTGGTTCTTCAGCTTAGCGCGTTCAACCTTAAAAATAAACTCTTTAGCATTATAATATTAAGTATAGATTCGGCTGAATATATTAATAACTAGATTTCCGCCCGCGGCTTCGCCCGCGTTTTCAGAGGAAAACCCGCATAGTTCCCGTTCCCGTGGTATTTCCGGGATAAAAACTATTCTATGTGTTAATCCAAGTTACCCTCTATATGTGTGCTAAATTTCATTGTAATCGGTTCAGTAGTTTTTACGTGAAAGAGTAACAAACATCCATACATCCATACATCCTTACAAACTTTCGCCTTTATAATATATATATTAGAATATACTAGCTGTGCCCGCGACTTCGTCCGCGTGGAATAGTGACTGCATAGTAGTTACTACTTAACACACAATTATTGAGTAAACACGTCTTGAAACACGTACTATCATATACAACTAAATTATAAGTACTTACACATTATTATAAAGTTAAGAAATAAAATAAATAATAACACAAAAGAACTGTTAGTAAAATTTATTACTAAACTGAGCTAGGTATAAAACTTAGGTACAGAAGAGTTCAAAATTTCCAGGATGTGGTTATTCTCCCGCTCCCATATTCCTTCTATTTTCACAGACGTTCAACTTTTCCCTTTCACCCCTAGTAAATGGCAGAACCGATTTTGATCTAAACCATGTCTAATCATACCTATATATTATTATGTACATGTCATATCCTTTCGTTTGGTACCTACTCTATTTGGATTATTTATCCCCTCTATCACCCCTAAGGTGCCCTATATGTAATAAACAGATTAACCAATTTTGATAAAACATGACTAATTGTAATTCACACGTCATTTGATATGCCGCTTTATTATATTATTTGACCACATTCGATTATTCATTCCCACTTTTACCGCTATAAATCAATAAATGGATGAACCGATTTTGATTAAATATGCCTCATCATACTTCTCACGTCAGGTCATGCCCTTTCATTTGATATGCCACTTGGGTATATTATTTGACAACTTTTATTCCCACTTTTATACCTATATCCAATAAATGGATGAACCAATTTTGATAAAATATGTCTTATTGT
>CAJQZN010040049.1:51631-69917 GCA_907164685.1 Colias eurytheme
TCTTCTTAAATTCTCTTATCTTCTATGTTTATTTTAACGATGACGATTTAATCTTTGAAGGTTTTTTACATGACATAATATTTTAACTGTTTATTTCCTTGGTCAAGGCCTAATTGGACATCTTGTTCAGTAAAAAAAACATGTTAACTTAGAAATACAAAATAATAAAAATTGTTATGAATAGAGTTTTAAGAAAATATACTAGTAGATAGAATATAAGTAATTTATAAGAACTATTAAAATAAAAAATCGGCGCATCCAAAATCTAATCGTAAGATATTTTGGATTTTTTTTAATTTACTCTAATTGAACATTTTGAACAGCTCTTTATATATTTTCATTGTATCTTTATTTTATATTTTCTAAAATTTGCTTGAAATAAACCTAAATAATAAATAATAATACCTACTCTAATTCTTGGCCAAATTCATCTGAACTTTAAAGGAATATTTTCTTCATTGCTGTTCCGCTCTAATTAGTGTAGCATCATGTTATATAGGCAAATACCTGCCTCGGTAAATTTATTATTTGTAAATAAAATCAAACGAGTAAAAATTAATGTATTGTTAGCATATTCTTATAAGTAGAGATACAAATAATAAGAGCCAATAATACAAATAATTCAGTAAATGCTCACGGGTGTATATTTTGCTACCGTAAAGAAAAAAAGGAGAAATAAAGTGCATAGAAGCGTATTTTATTTAAATCATACTTTCAATACATAGGTCTCTTCTTTTCGATGGAAGGAGGACCTATCGCGTAAAAAAACATAACATTATACAACTGTTAGTTTAATTGCCGCTAATAACACAATTATGTTAACTCAATTTCATCACTCCATTACTCATCAATGAGTGACTCACTCATAGTTGTAACACGCGCTTTTACGCTTATGTTAGCTTCACCTGTATGTTTGTATGTAACAGATTCCTGTCTCGATTTTGACCCACTTTTAACGGACATTTTATTCAAACTTGGTACACTTATCAAGGATCGGTGATTATACAATAATTTTATCTTATAACAGCGTGTTATTTCATTTTTCTTGTGTTCGTATTTAATGTTTATTCTTTATTTTTAATCGTCAGTTATTAAATGTTAAGTACTTATACGTTCCAGTTCTAGTAATTTTCATAATTACTAGAACGTTCTTTTATGGACTTATCAATATATTTTTTTCCTTGTGATTGTAAATTTCCTGTTAATGTAAAGTATGTTACGGTTAAAGTGGCTGATTATGTTTATTGTGTAAAATATCGTCATGATTTTATAGTGCTTTGTTGCTCTCTTTTTCGGAAATTCCTTATTCATATTTTTCTACTTAAAATTAACAGTAAAGAAATACATAGGTAATATAATTATTTTTCTATCAAATATCTAAGTAAATAAATATTTGCTTTACTTCTTTTTTTATATTTCTTTAAAATGGCTTCAATACCTTTTGGGTTTATCCATTTCAAACAGGCGCAAAATTTAGTTATTGTTCTTTTTCCTAAAATGTAAGCCTATTCCTTTTTTCTAATAAGCAAGATCGAAGACAAATGTGTCGCTAGTTATACTCAAACATGTTTAGAATACTACCATTTTGTCGTAATCGAAACGTTAGTTTTCCTTCCTCTTGAATAAACAAAACACCCATGGCATCAGTTTAACCGTAACATGTAATGTAGGCGATAACAGTTTACCATTGAATGCGCGCGCGCACCGACGCTTTGACGCCAAAATGTTAATAATAAAACGCGTGTCGTGCTTCTAAAAATACATTAAAAGTGATTTAGCATCCATAAATAATGTGAACATGAAATAATATGACGCGTTCCCTCGGTGAGAATTACCTTTGAAACGATGTTAAAAATATTGACCTGGCCAATTAGAAGCTTTTCAAGGATACTCATATTTTTTATACTTATCTTCGCGTGGTCGCTTCTAAGTCTATACAACACCAAGCTGTATGACATTAGAGCCAAGCGGAAAGAAATACTTTCATACACAAATCACAGGGATTTTAAATATATTCTCCAATGGACGCGCCGGTTCAGCGCCCCATTCGATTACCTGAGCGAGGGCAACGCTGCTTTTATAAAAAACAAATGCAAGCACAAAAACTGTTATGTCACAGATGATAAAAACTATTTCCTCGATCAAAGGGAATTCGACGCTATCGTATTCAACGGTAGAGATGTGATACACCTGTGGCCGTTCCAAATGCCGGCACAAAGGTCCCCAAAACAGAAGTATATATTCGGCGCTATGGAATCCCCGGATAATTTTCCGGCGTGCGACGAAAACTTAGATGGATTCTTTAATTGGACGTGGACGTACAAATTGGATTCGGATTTCCGATGGGGTTATATAACGATATTCAATTTGAATGGGACGATAGTAGGGCCGAATATTGGGATGGAGTGGCCGCAGCATATGCAAGAGATTAGTGAGGAATTGAAGACCAAATTGTCGAGCAAAACGAAAGCGGTGGCTTGGTTCGTGTCCCATTGCTCTACCAAGAGTGGTAGAGAGAATTTTGTGTCTGATTTGGATGATGAGCTGAACAGATATGGATTATCTGTAGATGTTTATGGTAGTTGTGGGAAATTGAGTTGTCCCCGCAGTGACGAGCGTTCGTGCTTCAAGATGATTGAGGACAAATACCATTTTTATTTATCCTTCGAGAATTCCTTCTCAGAGGACTACGTGACTGAGAAATTGTTGACCGCTTTGAACAATTACGCAGTGCCCATTGTTTTTGGTGCCGCGAACTACACGAGGTAATAATAGATTATAGTTTATGTAAATCGCCTTATAATAAGGACGATTAGGAAGCGACAAATCTTGGGTTGCAAGGGTCATTGACAATGTATTTAAGGTATTTAATTGAAGGCAGATAAGGCTAACACTAGTAAGCTAAAACCCTAAACATTTTTTTCTTATTTACTTAAATATCTTAGTTACATTATGTTGTACTTATTATTCTCTTTTCTGTTCATTATTATAGAAAGAGCCGGCAAAAAAACTACATAATAAGGTAGACCGTACTCTTTTGAAATCATATCATTTTTATAAAAAATTTCATAAAAAATAATAATGATGCCAAAGCCTTCTTTTCTTTATAGAGAGCGACGTAAAATATTTTATATTCGTAAGAAAAGTTAATCCTTTGACCTCTTGAGTATTTTTTTATAAATTATATAAAGTAAATTCTTGTTTTTTGTAAAGATAAAGTAAATTCTTTATCCACGTGTACGAAGGCGCGACAGAACTTGATTTGTTCATCGCATTTAGAAAACTTAAAAAAACCTGCCTTCGATTAGTTAGGTTAGAAATAAAAAGTACCGTCAATAATTTCCTTCAAATAAAATAAAAACTGAAACAAGTTTTATCCTTTGTTAAAAACTCGTTATGCTATCAAAAAGCAAATTAGGTTATTCCCTGAAAAAATCTGTTTCTTGTTGATATTTAATTGTTATCGTGGGTACTTCCGAGAATTTTTGTGTGAAGCTCCAAGGTATAAAGGATTTTTTTTTTATAAAAAATGTAGGCCATTGTTTAGAAATTTAAGAAATAATCTCTACAATTTTTCGGATTAAATTTATTGCTGTTTCAAAATGAAATGTTCTGACATTTGAAATCATGAATTAAATTCGATTTTATAAGGATTTTATGAATTATTTTTTTTTGTTTTATTGGCTAACCTAAATCTAAACTCGTCCACTTATTACACAATCTAAATAAAATGTACAGAGATAACATCATTCGGGAACAATAATTGCTACATGCTCTTAATTTTATCACAATAGGTTTAGCAGTTTAGCCATGAAAGCTTAACCACTTGACAGATTGATTAACATTACGATATGGAACTAATTATAATAATTAATCCCTTCACTTTTAAAGTCACGGTTTTAGTTACGTCGTAAATATTTTATAACCCATAAAACTATAACAATTGATACAGACCTAAACAATACAAGGGTATTTTCTTGGAAACTAGTTAATTAGTTATGCCCCGCGGTTTTACCCTCATAGCTCCGTTCCTTTAGGTCTTAGTGGGACGATATAAATATGTAGCCTATAGCTTTCCTCAATATGTGGGCTATCTAACACCGAAAGAGATTCAAATCAGACCAGTAGTTTTTGAGATTTGCGCGTTCAAACAAACAAACAAATAAACTCTTCAGCTTTATAATTTAGAATTGATAATAATGATATCATTGCATATTTGTTTTTTTATATATCTAAACAATGCATACAAGAGACTACTTTTTTTAGTTAATTCAGCAAAACACGCGATACCTATACTCACTCTAAATTTACCTACTTGTTACAGATTAACTTTCATATTCGATATTTCGAATCACATTTTTATTCTAATCCGTTTACAACATCAAACATCAATAACCTCCTCCTTTTTTTGAAGTCGGTTAAAATATACCTTGTCTGATTAAAAATTCCTTATCTGTCTACAATCTACAGTCCCTCATTTCTACATACCCTTGATCCTTACCGTTTGAACCATATTCTGATACTTATTTAATTATCATTCCTCTTGATTTTGCACGCCTCATAAGCGAAGCGTTGAGGTGGGTACTACTGTCACTTCGCGCAAAACATCTGATTTAATGTCTTTATGTATCATACATTGCACTTGTAAGATAATACATACACACACATATTTAAGAAAAACCACTATTTTTAACGTTCATGATATTTTTGATGTCATTTTTGTTATTTAAACTAGTTAAAAAACAGTTTAAAAAAGTTCTGTCTTGGACGTCCGTGTGTCTGTATGTGCGGATCCTTTTTCTTGTTAACACGATAGCGACCGAAATACTTTACTAATCGAGTCTTTTTTTTTCTCTTACGCTTGAGTATGCTCAGGAATAGAACCCTTTCATTTTTCAGGGTCTGATTCGATGTGGTTTAATTGTTATTAAATAAACAAAAATAATAATTAATAAATATTTATTAAAAAAAAATTATGAGGCGTGCACTTTTGGATTTTCCAAATTATTTCTAGTCTTTGATCCCTTATTTTGAGTGTCGTCAACCCCGAATCTCTCGTCGTGCCTTATAACAAGGAACATAATAATTCTTAAGTTCTTACCATAAACTTTATACCCTCATGGCGTAATATTTTGTAGAAAGAACATTTGAATATCTTAGTACAAAGATAAAAAGTACGTGATTAGGGAATGGATATGTCGATGTAAGAAAATTACGTAAATATGTAGGTAGGTATATAAAAAATGCCTATTTTGAATAAGACGTTTCTTTTTATTTCTTTTTTGTGGGGATTTTAGCATAGAAATATATTTTGTTGTAGGTATTATGCGATTTAACTAAGAATAGGATTTTTTCAGCGCCATATTGTGACGTCAAGATATTAATTCCAGCGAATTAATACCTAATCTTATTTAGCGATAATTGCCTGACAAATAACAATCTGAAAAATGCATCCAAAATGGCTAAGTGATTTACGTTTTTCAAATGACATTTACTCGGTCATTGACGTTCCCATTCTTAGTTAAAGCCGCCTACTCACATACGTGCCGCAGGGCAATATAGGAATTGCATCCTTAATTGTGATGTGTGCAAGCAAGGGCAATTTAGAGAACAACTGAAATTTCTCCGATCGCCGTGCAACCGCGATTGTTCCAATATTGCCCCTGCGGCAGGCACGTGAGTAGCCGGCTTTAGAATTGTTGGCTCCTTAATTGTAATGTGTATGGACAAACAGGGGCAATTTTCAAATTGGACTCTTTGGATTTTTAATTGCTCCGACTGCCGTGCAACCGGTATTGTCCCTGCGGCAGGTACCTAGGTGAGAAGCCGTCTTTATGTGGTAGAATCCTCGACTCTAGTACAACACTAGAACCCTCTAGTCTACATACTCTCTAGAATCTCGAAACTCTTGTTTTATACAAAAACTAGTTCAACAATACTCAATACCTTTGGTTAAAACGTCAAGTTAGCTTTGTAATTAATATCACTTATTTGAAGTACTTAGAGCACATTTTTTAAAATCTTATTGTTATCTGGGAATAATAATTAATACATTTTAGTCAATTAGATACCTTTTTATCATTAGCACAGTTAAATGAATACAGAAATTGATAAATAAATTTAAAGTACAGACAGTTTAAATTTTAAATACAGTTAAAATTAAATTTAAATAAAAATTTTATCACAGATTAATAATTTCTTGACAATATATACCACACCAAAGAATAAACCATAAAATCTCTTCTCTTCCATTTATTTGCGCTTCGTTTTTCAAAACAACGCTGACAAAGAATGCCCTTTAAAAACAAATCTCATTCTATTTCCTTGCAACACGATACCTCACCTACGTAAAAAATACCGAACATAGAAACACAAAGGTTTTCAAATTTCACACTATACACGTATATGTATATAATACGTATGGAGAGATATAACGTATGCACTCTTTGCAAATCTGACTATATGTTTTTTATCAATGATTAGCAATTTGTAGGGTTCCGTATCCAAAGGGCAAAACGGACCTTATATACAGACCTCGCTGTCTGTTTGTCCGTCCGTTTTTCACCGCTTTATCTCATGGACCGTGATAAGTAAACAGCACAGATAGACTGTTAATTAGGCTTAAAGTATTTCTGTTTGCGCTATAATAACAAATAATAGGAAATCGAGGTTAAGCAACGATCATGAGTTGGATATTAACTGCACTCTTTTATAGTTTATTTTTACGGAACCCTAAGTTCCGCGAGTCTTTCGCACTTAGCCGATTTTCTAAGAGATTTACTAATTTGTTATCGAGAAAAGTGATTTTTTAAAAATTCATACATAAAATAGTTCTTCTGATATTCATCATAATATTTTGTTTTATGGTTAACCCAAAAGGTTTGCCCTTGTGGCTTGTACTAAATTACGCGAAAACTTTTGACACCCATCAAAACTTAACCACTTTCGTAGAATAACCGTACTATCTTAGAAACGCAACCAAATCCTACATAAGTAATAAATTTTATGTAAATTAAAATATGCATAGTTATAGGTAAGATCTTAGCACTATTTATTCTTGATACGATTTTTGGGAATAGGTAGGAATAAGGCCTATTTTATACCTTTGTACCTACTTATACAAAACCGTTGAAAAGTGTATAATATTTACTGTTCAAAATGACTTGTTTAAGATACATTTGTACTTAGTAAGTTATTAATAAAAAACAAATTGTTATTACTACTATTAATACTTGGTATATTAAGCAGTTGTCTATTGTGTAGGTAACTATGTATGTCCAAGCTTAGAAAATTTCAGACACAATTGGCTGAAGCAATTAACTTCCTGTCCAAATTACGAAAAGACCCAATGAAGCTTGATACAGGAATTTTCCCTGACTTATCTCTTTGTCCGAGGCTGCAATTTTGCCTTTATTAACCTCGTTTTATAGCAAAGGAATTGTAAGAAGCCTATACAAAATTGATTGACTGAATATGAAACAATGTAGTATATTTTATTTAACTTTAGCTTAGCAATTTTTTTCAAAATTACTAATCAGTAACTTTTGACGAGTAAGTGTGACCTAATATCAATTTCAAAACGTACAAAAACATGGACGTATAAAAAAAGACGGACGGTATATCGCCTAAACATTGAGTGAAGCCTAGTAATGGCGGCGAAACATCCATGTGTGTGTGCCATGTTGCCATGGCAACAGCTGTGTTGATGTCAATGGCGGCTGTATTTTTTTCTATAAATTTTGCCGTAATAATTTTGTCATTAAAACATAAAAGGAATAACTTGCTTCCCTGTGGAATGTAATCCCTTGTATTTTGTTATTTAAAATTGTACTGTTGCGACACCATTTACCACGCAAGACGGCATTTTAAATATTTTTTGTGAAACAGTGACGCAGTTAATCAGTCGGTAGTTCACGACGTAATGGCGGCCGACTAGCTTACTATGGTGAGAGTGTGTGCGTGTTTATTGTCTTTACACGATCGCTAGCTTACTATGGTGGCTTCACGTTGTTTGTTCGTAATACGGTGTCCGTCTTTTTTTATACGTCCATGTACAAAAACAAATCTTTCTTTTTGAAATATGTAAATAGTCTACAGACTACATAACTATTCACTAGGTACATAGTACATATTTAAAACAAATATCGCTTTCTCTGTCCTTATGTCCCTATGTATGCTTAAATCTTTTAAACTACGCAACGGATTTTGATGCGGTTTTTTTTTAATAGATAGAGGGATTCAAGAGGAAGGTTTAAGTATATAATTTATAATGTCTTAGACAAAGCGGGCGAAGCCGCGGGCGGCAACAATAGTAAATAAGGACAAAATTAATAAGGCAAAAATGACTGATCTGAATGAAATATTTTGGCATAGACATAAATTATTAGTATCGACTAGAAAGCAGCATAGGCTACTTTCTATCCGAATATCAGTAGAGTCAAACCGCGTTTTTTTTATTTTTCAGATTTCTGCCAGAAGGCAGTTACCTCAATGCAAGGGAACTGGGGCCAAGGAAACTTGCGAAAGCCATTAGTGACATTATCGCAAATAAAAACAGGTGAATTATTGACAGTCGAAATTCATATTATCTATATTTTAATTTTGAATTTATGTGGGAAATATGGAAATCATTGTCAAAATTAACTACTTATTAGGTATATAAATAAAAACTTTGTTTAAATCGGTACATCCGTTTAGTGATATTATTTCAACATATGATACATACAATCACATACCTACCTAGTATTTTTAAAAGGGTCTAATCGTACATTAGTAGTTTATAGTAATGAAAATCCCACAAAACGAGTCGAAATTTTAATTAAATAGACTGCTTGTCACACGGATAGAGCGAGGTAATGTTAAACTTTATTCATTGGAACATGGATGAAAACAGTTAATCAAACTAACTTTGGATTGGTTTTTCCAGTAAAAAATCTCGAACCGTTTACCAAAATATTCAACTAACTATAAGAATTAAGATGGCTTAATAATTGTTTTCTTAGGTTCAATAATTTTCCCTTAGATTAAGGATTAGCGCTACGCGCGGAGACCGATTGGTCTCTTAATCTAAGAATTTTCCTTTAAGTAGTTGTTTTAGGATACACAGAAAACCAAAATAACCCTTATTGCCTTACTGGTTTCTGTTTGAGTTAGCTTATTTACTCACAACCACTACCATTCTGTTATTAACTTAGATTTTGTAGAGAGAAATACATATTGGTCCATGGAAATAGGTACCTACTTACTAAGTAATAATTATTTGGCTCCAAAAAATAACTTATTTTACATTGTGGCCAACAAAGAATTTATGAAATCGAAAGAATTTATGAATAGAGTTCAGTAATTACCTATTGATATAGTAGTTCAAAAATTCAAAAATAAAAATATTCTTATATATAAATAGTATCTAGACTATATTATTATAATTTGTTTCAGATACTACGACTTCTTTCGATGGCGCAATTACTATGTGTACAAAGGAACAGATGAAGTAGATGTTTGCCATCTTTGTGACATGCTGAATAATGAACAAAAAGTAAATGAAAAGACTGTGTGGCAGGACTTCCGAACCTGGTGGAATGGAGCTAGATATAAGGATAACTGTTTTTAATAACATAACCTAAAATGCACACAAAATCCGCGGGAAATCCACGAATGACTGAGGATTGAATTCCGAATTTTTGTTTCTTTTTTTTTAAATTAGCAACCAGCATGCAGGATTTTTTTCACAGAAATAAACGTTAGTAGGCCAAAAAAAAAACAAAAAATAATCGAGCAAACCAATGTTAAATAAAAAAAGTGGCACTTGTAAATAGCTTCCAAAATAATTTTACCGATATACCTATTTTATCATGTAAAACATGATTAGAGCATCTTAATTAAATTGGCTTATAACTTACCTTATTAGAACTGTAATAAATTGTATATTTATGTTTAAATTATTAATAAATAGAGAAATAACAACATAAATTTATGTCGTTTTATTTTATAGTAAATGAATTAATGTAAGTAATTACACAGATAAACATAAACATGAATCACACATTCCTATGAATATCGATAAATTTTTATATAATAGGTCCCTACCCTATAGCTATTTATTAAAAGAATTTTCCAAAAAGTAGGTAAGAAAGGAACAAAATGCACTCACAAAATATAAGATTAGAGAACGGCGAAGGCATAGGTACATTTAGTTATAAACCTAACCTACCTTCCTTTTCTATGAAGAAAAATCTTTCCCGGAAAAATACAGTTTTGTAACATCGTTCATCGTAGAACAAAAAAAAACCATCCTTTGACGTGTGATGCAAAGAGGCTTCAAAGAACGGATTAATAGGGATTTTAATTGAAAAATTGCTGTATGTATGTGGAATTTTTATTTTTCACCGTAGGTAGGCATACGTTTCATTTGATGTGAGTTGATCACACGTCGAGCAGTAAAACCTTTAAATCTCTTCAATTTTTATTTTTAAGCTATTGCATGGCTTTTATCTCAGACTTTGAGCGCAGCGACCGAATGTAAAAAATCCGTAACGAAAAAACCTAACACCCCCCACTCCAACCTAACGCGGCACAGCGATGCGATGCTATCCAATATACTTAATAGCTTTACCGAGGAAGTCCTCGATTGCCACTCGTATTTTTTTAGTTTTAAATGCTATTTACTTACCGCCACACTTACTTATTAAAATTTTACCTGCTTAATTTAGTTATGGTAGCCCCGTATACAATAGTAGTCTTTGATGGTAGCTTAGTAAAGACTGAAGATCTTCATATTCACATCTTAACTTAGGTCACAGAATAATAACTAGTAGCTAGCTTAGGTATAGAAAGTGTTTCAGAAAAAAATATTTATGTGGTTAGGTTTTTAAAAACTGCAATTCTAAATAAATAATAACGGGTCTACATGCCACAAACTTATAATACCAAAGGCCTAAAGTATGGAACCTAAATTGCAAATGTAATAAAATGCTAGAAAATATATAATATATTGGTAAACTTTTAACATTGTTAAGTTACTTAATTTAATACAAATTAACAGAAACTTACGTGCCAACTTCAATGCATCTTAAACAGGCAATACGTGCGGTTTGCGCAAACATAATAATATTATATTAGTGCAAACTGTTGATGTTGTGTATAGTACGACATAAAAGAGATGAAATTAATTATTTTGGAACTAATTCGTTTTTCATTACCTGGCAACCCTGAATTGGCAATGTAGCTGTCAAGTTGAATAAAAATTTGTTGTTTTTTTCGTGAAGTGGAGAATTATTGAGATAAAATTGTTATTTAGAACAAGAAATTTAAATAAAAAAGGAGACATCACGAAAAAGGTTAAACGTAGCGGTGTCCGTGATGTGGTGTATAAAGTTTTTATTCGGTGTTTGTCCGAATTTCAAGCTGGAAATTTATTGACTGATTTGGAAAACGTTTACAAACGTACAGCAGAATATACCGGTGAGATTCCATTTATTTTTGCTCAGTACTACGTAAAATAGAATATTCCATTAGTGACGAGTGTTTAATGTATGTATGTATGGCGATTATTACGTTTTCGCAATTAAATTTGAGGTTATTTGTATGTAAACAAAAACTAGTTTTTATAGTGCGACCAGCACAATTTGAGTCAAGAAGTTATATCCAATGACCAATCCAACCAGCCTCAAATACTCTTTCAAACAAAAATACAAAAAATATTTATTACATGAGTTTAAATTCCAACCTTAGTTGTGTGATGGGTTTAACTTTTACTTTGTTTACAAATATTTTATATTATGTAGGTATATGATCTATCTGTCTATATTATGTATTTATTATTATGATTTAATTTTAAACATTTATCTATTTATATGTCATGTTAAATTATCTTAAGTACATGTTTTTGCTCTTATTAGTTTACATTATATCATAATATTATATTTTTGAGCGCACTGCCGCTCCAATCGCTTCAAAGAGGGGCCACTGAAAATCAGTGTTGCAACAGCTGCGTTGCAATTTATGCTGAGTGGCTACCATTTTGGCTCCACTTCTTAATTTTATATCTTTTAATTTAGTTATATATATTTTAATTTTACTGTGTTTGAATTGTATTGTCTTAATCTAATTGTATTGTGTGCGTGTTATTTTTTTGTGGAGTCAAATAAATTATCTTTCTTTCTTTCTTTCTTTCTTTCTATTAATCAATCAAACCATAAGAAAAAAAAATCATATTTACTGTATCATATTTACAGATACTGAAGATGCCCCGTACCCTCTTGCCAGTACTTCGAAACAGAGTGATGATCAGTCCTTTGAAGGAGTAGAATATTTAGATTTTGATGAATTATATTAATGTACAAAATTTATCTACAAAAAAAATAAAAATATGTGGTTTTCAAATCGCCTTGTTTTTTTCTACCCGACGGACCCAGAAAGAGGGTAATGTGTTTGAGCTGCATGTATGCTTGTTTGTTTGTATGTTTGATTCTATGTGCGCCTCTGCAGTCTAAACACTTGACCGATTTTTATAAAATAACTAATTCCAAATACATTTAAGTAAAATTTGACCTAGGTAGGTCAATTAAAATACTAATGTATTTTTGTCTTAAATTACACTATTGCTACAATGAAACAATTATAACGGTTTAAATCGCGGTATTTATTTTAGATTATATTATTTAGATTTTTGGATTTTTATTCTATAGTATCAAGATCGCTTGCGTCGCAGTATCAGTGTTGCTATATGAGCGACGGTGGCGCCCTCATTTATTTTCATCTCTTTTGTGTCGCACTGTAGACCCGCTGTAATGTACTTTTATAAATTTACTATTCAGAATTGAAACAATATTTTATGCAACCCAAGCTTCTTTTTCTATTATCTCTCATATCAGCGATAATATTTTCAATTTCAAACATAGAACGAATAATAACGAAACAGCTACTATTAATATTAGTGTTCTGTGACGAAACGTTAATATTTATTTCTAAACGTAACTGTCAGGGTCAGCTGTCAAAACAAAAAGATCGTCAAATGTCAGCACGGAACACGTCAAAAGTCAAAACTCGAAACTCAAATTTTCGGATTGTACTCAAACAAAATTGCCACCCTTCGAAAAAATTGAATTGAATCAAATTTTCGGATGTTCTAACTAAGAGAAAAGCTTTCTAATAATATTTGTTGTTAATAAACAAAGTGTGACAATGGCTACAACACCGTCGTATAACAATGATAAAGTTGTTACCGGTGAAGTGGAGTATCCTGCGGGCGACCCAGCCTCTGGAGCTTTCTTTCAACCGGATTATAAAAAGTAAGATCGATACACATACTTTCTATTTCATGTATTTGATGAAAATTCAAACTTGCAACTCATAATTAAATTATAGATGCCTAATTTATCGGGGATTGCCTTTGAAATGTATCACTTCTAGTAATGTTAGCAGTTTTATGTAGTAATCCAATAGGATTATAAAAGCTTATATGTATCTGAAAATATTATTTATTCAGAAATATATCAAGCCAAAAATTATAAAAAATAGTTACTGTATTGTAGTTGAAGCCAGTAGGGCTTCAAATACACTATGTCTAGTGTTGTGTAGCGAGCGTGTGTTTGAATCATTATTGTTGAAATGAACTAGAGATTAATTTTGAATAGTAACAAAAAGTTCACTGTTATTTTAGAAATGAAGATCTTAAATTGATGCTAGATGGATCAAAAGATTCTCTCAAATTGGAAGCTATGAAGAGGATCATCGGAATGATTGCTAAAGGAAGGGATGCTTCGGATTTGTAAGTTATAAGTTATATTCATTCAAAACTTGTACTTAGAACTAATGATCATAAATAAAATATTCATGTTTTATCAAGTTATTATTTTGTTTATCTTCTGTTATTTTACAACTTAAAAATTGGAATTGATAAATATTCTTTATTAAGCTCATCTTGGTATTAACCAAGATTATAAAGTACTTACTACTTTCCGCCTGCGGCCTCGCCCGCGTTTTCAAAGAAAAACCCGCATAGTTCCCGTTCCCGTGGGATCTTCGGGATAAAACCTAGCCTATGTTGCTCAGTGAAGATGCAGCTTTCTAATGGTGAAAGAATTTTTGAAATTGGTCTAGTAGTTTATGCGTGAAAACCATACATACATACATAATTACAAACCTTTCCTCTTTATAATACAGTAGAACCCCGTTAAGTCGAACCTCGATAAGTCAAAAACCTCCAAATCTCGAAAAAATGTTTTGTTCCCTTCCCTTCAAACACCAAAACCTCCATTACTTGAAATCTCTACCCTCTGTTAGTCGAAATAATCACCGTGTCCCTCCAAGCCATTTTGGTACATATTTTCACTCTATAACTCGAAAAATTAAATTTGACCTCTGTATGTCGAACATAGCAACTTTTTTTTTAATTTTACAACCTTTACAACTTGATCATTAGGAATTTATCACCTTTATTGTTTGAACAAAAAGAAATTACCGACTTTAAGAACGTGCCGACAATGTAAGTACACTATTGTTTCTTAGAAAACATTTTAGGAGTATATGATAATAAATCTATGACTCACGTAAACACGTGTTTGCTTGATTGGTGTCAGGTGTTCAAAATCCTCCATAAGTTGAAAACTCTATAACTCGAATTTTTTGGCGTCTCCCTTGGTATTCGACTTATAGGGGTTCTACTGTATTAGTATAGATTAACTCAATTCATCATAATAATTTATCAAGTGATCGATTCATCAGTCATCATCATCAAGTTTGTCAATTTTAAAATTATTTATTTTCTCGCAAATATTTTACAATTCTATCATTCACTCTAAATTGTTTATATTTTAAAAATGCACTCACCATTTTTATTAACCATGCCACAATTTCAGATTTCCAGCAGTTGTAAAGAATGTGGTGTCAAAAAACATAGAAGTGAAGAAGTTAGTGTATGTGTATCTCGTCAGGTATGCTGAAGAACAACAGGATCTGGCTCTACTCTCTATTAGTACTTTCCAAAGAGCTCTAAAGGTAAGCTTGTTTGTTAACCATTATTAAAAATAATAAAAAAGAGTGTGTGCCAAGGACATGTGTCAGAAGTGAAACTTCTTTGGCAAGACTTAGCATGTTCGTTGTTAAGTAGCTTTAAAATACATAAGTTGTTAAGTAATTCATAATGTTGCCTATGTGTTAGTGGAGTTTTTGAAGTGAAAGTTCGCGTTGCGAGTTAATTTTCTAGGCCACGTCATGGTAATACCATCACGTCATGTAGTAAGGTGACGATTTTGGTATATTTGAATCTTGCCAAAGAAGTCACTTCTGACACGTGTTCTCAGCAGAAGCGCTCTTTTGACGTGACGACGTCTTATAATTCGATAGAGCCGGCTGCACGCACGAAAAAACATGACTCATGCGGCGTTACCTCGCTCTGAGGCGTTCCATGTAAGGCTTGAAGTGCAAGCGAGAGCGCGGAACGAGCGACAAAGAAGCACAATCGGACGTTGTCACGTTCAACTATCGTCAGTAAACCGACTTTACAGACAACCAATTTTTTTTATATTGTTATGTGTATTAAACAATAAAGTGCAATAAACAAATAAATCATAAAAAAAATGTATTCTAGGATCCGAACCAACTAATTCGAGCTAGTGCTTTACGTGTCCTATCTTCTATTCGAGTACCAATGATCGTGCCGATCGTGATGTTAGCTATCAGAGACTCGGCGAGCGACATGAGTCCGTATGTGAGGAAGACAGCCGCACACGCTATACCTAAGTTGTACAGGTGAGAGAGGGATAGATATAATTTTGGTTATGTGGATCTGAATTTTAGGTAGATTTACAAAATGTCTAAACCAATTTTATAGAATGATTTCCAGCATACATTATTTCTCAATAATTATTTCAGAGGAAAGTTTAGCTGCCCACTTTGTTTCCATAAGAAGAATAATTAATAAGAAGTTTATAGATAAAATATGTTCTATATACTTATTTTTATCTTCTTCTTATATACATACAAAAATGAATCGCAAAATGTGTTGGTAAGCGCATAACTCGAGAACGGCTGAACCGATTTCGATAATTCTTTTTTTATTATATTCCTTGAAGTACCAGGATGGTTCTTATGTAGAGAAAACAGAAATATTTACCACGGGCGAAGCCGGGGCGGACCGCTAGTTTATATTAATTGTATCGAATTAGAATGTATAAATATAATATCAAAATATCTTGTCAAGTGGTTGTATATTTTTATTATTAAAGTATATTGGTAACACAATTACATTTATTTTGAAGTGAAATTTCTTTAGGCGCGTTCAGAGTAAAATTTCAAGGTCGCGTCATGGGCTGGCAATACCGTCACGTCATGGAATAAGGCGACAATCATGCTATTTTTGAATCTTGCCAAAGAAGTTTCACTTCTGATACGTGTGCTCAAAACATGTGCTCTTTTTTCTATTCTGTAAACTAATAAATAAAATATATTCTTCAACAGCCTAGATCCAGAGCAAAAGGAGGAATTAGTGGCGATCATAGATAAGTTATTATCGGACAAAGCACCGTTAGTTGTGGGTTCTGCGGCCATGGCATTCTCTGAAGTGTGCGGAGATAGAATGAGTCTTATACATAGGAGTTACAGGTACTACTACAACTACTACAGTTTCTAATACTTATTTAATAAATCATTATTTAATTAGATAACTTATAATTTAATACAAAAAGATTATGGCCTATGGTGCGATTCTGTGTAATTTTTGACGTGACAACGTCTTATAATTCGATATCGCCGGCTGCACACACAAAAAACATGACTCATGCGGCGTTACCTCGCTCTGAGGCGTTCCATGTAAGGCTTGAAGTGCGAGCGAGAGCGCGGAACGAGCGACAAAGAAGCACAATCGGACGTTGTCACGTTCAACTATCGTCAGTAAACCGACTTTACAGACAACCAATTTTTTTTCTTAGTGCCTAATTTCTATATTCGTCGTTGACAAGAAATGTTCATGTCATTTTCATTTGATTGCAATTGCATAATATGAACTATGTATCACTATCAAAAGGTCATTGATCAGATTGCATCAATTCTTGGGCAGTATAATTGAAATTTATTCAAAACAATATTTTCACACTCCTTCATTCCTAAGTGAATAGGAAAACAAAAAAACAGACATAGCATATACAAAGGTATTGAACTATCATTTTAATGAACTACATAATAATTGTACTATGTGTTAATTTCTTTTTACAGGAAACTATGTGCATTGCTAGCTGACGTGGACGAGTGGGGACAACTAGCGTTGCTCAATGTACTTACAGTGTACGCCAAAACATGCTTCCCAGATCCTAATAATGATGTAAGTTGTATATTTCATCATTTATATTATAGAAGTGAAATTCTTGATCGGGGTTGGAAAAAAATTTAGTGTAACATTTTTTCGTTACGCGTGACATTTTTCCGTTATGCGCCATCTTTTTCTTATCCCTACCACGCGTGATTCGACGTATTTCTGTAAAGTTGCATATTAAAGTGAATTATTTTTTGAAAAATAAGGTCGTAAAGAAGTTTCACTTCTTACGTGTGTACACTAGTACACGCACAAATTTTTTATCTTGAATGTATGATATTTTATAAGTTTTACCATGGATAACTATCAATAATATTGTCGTACAATATAGAACTAGACTTGCAAACATACTATAAAAATGTCCGAAACAAAACTCTGCCTTCGTGTCTGTTGGGCAAAGTTTTCTAATGAGCGTATGCAATAGACTTTGAACATCACTGCTACGAGATAAGGCGCTAATTTGTATAAATATTTTATACTATGTTGATCGGAAATTTTTTGACGACCTTTTGATTGGTAGTATCAGGGCCGAGCCGCCCCTGTGTGCGAAGTGTGCGGCGCACACAGGCGCCAAGACAATAGGGGCGCCGCGCCGCCACTGCCACCAAAATTATTTTTGTTACCTATATGATTGTTTTTTGTAGTGGAGTATCGACAAGTAAGTAGGTACAATAGGCGCAACATAGGCCTTGTAAACAACAAAACATCTATAACGCTTATTGAACAAGTCTCTCAATATTTCATGTTTATTAATTTATTATTATTCACGTTTATGGTTTCATTTTACGTTTAGGGTTTTAGTTTACATTCCTTACGAGCTCAACGTTAAAACGGCGGCAGTTCTTTGAACAAGAGAAAAAGTACTAGTTATTTTAAACCGTAGAGGCGCCGAGTTTGTATGAGTATGAAATTAGTCCACTCATTTCGTCCGAAAAAAAAGGCAAATAAAAGAAAGTGAATTTGCGCATCTATTTTTTT